>BQKN01021430.1:0-25413 GCA_022839385.1 Asparagus kiusianus | reverse complement strand
AAAAATGCTGTTTTTAGCAGATTTAAGCTGTTTTTTGACCGTTAACCATCTAGATTTGTTCCAAGTGATAAGATATCATTGAAGAATATGGTTAAGTGGTTACAACTAAAGATAAGAGTGAATCGGTCGTTCTTATTCAAAAATAGGGCTCCTGAAGCCTATAAATACAGCCCCATGGTCTTTATTTTTTTAGATCTGGAATTCTCGAGCGTTGGTGAAGCCCTGTTGGATTGAAGACTGAAGGAGCAAGAATTTCAAAAGAGAGGAAGAGATTGGATCGAGTTCGTCAGCATAAAGAAGAGGAGCTCGTCAGATCTATACTTCCCGGTTCTTTGCCTTAATATTGCCCCATTACGGTAATCTCGAGAAGAGTGATTATCTCGCTATTACCAAGATAATTGCTTCGGTTTCTTGATTCCTTAGCGAATAAACAAAGCTTTGGATCTGATCTCGTTGTTTAGTAGTCCATGGATATCAACATCCCCGTCATAGGCTAAGATCCCACGCAAGCAGCGGGCGATAAACACCTGTTACGCTGTTTGACGAGAGTTGTACTTTTTTTGTTTTCATTGTGTAAGGGTCTTATAAAAAGACTAACTTTTATTTTATTGTAACGTTTGAAGTTGTAATGAACATAGCAATGAATACATTAACTTTCTTTCCCAACAAGCTGGCGACCACAGTGGGAGCTAACAGCCTAACTGCCAAGGCTATCGTGCCATAGCCAACGATCAAGATCCCGGTGAACGAAGAGGTCGAATACTAATTTGACCAGCAGAAGTTCGAGGAGTATGTCTCCTCCTCCTCCTCCAGATCTGCCTCTCCTTGTAAGTGCAGGAAGGCCTCCTCCTCTAGGAAAATCCGCTGGTCTTCAGATCTGAAGGCCCAAGAAGACGATCTCTCCGTCGCTGCCGCTGCAGTTGCACCTCGCGATGACCCGACGACGTTCGATGAAGCCAAAGCCACATATCCGGACACCGTCTCCATTAAGGAGTTGACTGTTGAAGGCGTGCTAAATTTGTCAAAGAGGGATCATCAAAGGCATCGTCAACGTCTTGCTCGTCAGTTCGCCAAGGCTTTGGAGCAAGTGGACGCACTCTGCTACCAAACAGATCTAGAGTTCAGAAAGCGCAAAGTGGCTAAGCCGTTATCATAACAAGCATCAGGGTCCTCCTCCCAACCATTAACTAACAAATAGGTTCGTGTCAAATGAACCCGTTCTACTCTCGAGGAGCATATCCAGAAATATCACGCACTACTTGCGCATGCACGGATTCTCGCACAAGAAGCAAAGAAATTGTAACAGGAGGAGGTGGTCAAGAAACCACAATACCTAAGCAGGTTTAGGTGCTGAAGGCCAAAACAGCACCTCTACCCAATAAGAGACACCAGTCGTGTCTCTCGCTCGATTCCAGATTCAAGGCTGTTCCCCAGCCTTCATCAACTTCAGATCCCGCTCCTATTGCTCCTGCACCTCCGGTGAAGCCCTACGATAGCGTGGATCTCTCCAAATCCAGAATTCCATTGAAGGATCGCCTGGGTCCTCTACATGAAGATCAAAATAGATTTATGGTCAAAGAACTCTTGGGCATAGTGAATAAACCCTGAGCAACTCATCGAGCTAGGGTCGTACTCGCCCTTGCAACAAGTCTGAGTCTTTTCGTAAGGAGAAAACTCCTATAACATGCCTCGGACTGCGTGTCGATGTCTAAGAGCCCGTTAAGGTCCCACACTCACGAAGGCATAGCTCAAAACGTGTGACTCTTGAGAGTGCCAACAAGGCGACGAATCCTCAGAAGGAAATGTGTTCGTCAAACAACAATGTTATACCTGAGAAGTCATGCCAAAACACGATAGATTTCTCCAGTCATCATGCCGATGAGTTGTACTATCGGGCTGGGGATACGAACAGATCTCAAAAGAGAGATTCTTGGAAGATGGACTTTCATTGTCCGTGTATCAAGATAATCAGGGCAATATTATCAACATGTAGCTATCCTAAGACCACTCTGTAGAGGGTCTCAGTATTTGAGAGGATTTCTAACAGAACGACTAAGTCTAAGACAAAGCATTTCTGCAAGAAATGATCGACTGTTCAAGGTGACAAACTTCTAGAAGTCATAATTAACATGGCCGATAAAGGAAAGTCGGCCCGACCTTCTAGTTCTGACCCCCCTCGTATCGCATCGACTAACTCGACTACGTGTAGGGACTACTAGATGTAGGGATTATCAGAGAATATAGAGGGGATTATCCTCGGATGACAAAGCATCAGATGCCAACTCTGCAGTCGCTTCTGATAAAACGGTATCCAGTCCAGGACAATCCCACAACGCACTTATGATCAATACCGAGAAAATCACCAATATTCTCGAGGATTTTCTAGCCAAGCAGAAAGAATCATTCAAAATTGAAATGGAAATGGCTATGCAACAGATGAGGGAAGAGCATGACCAACAGATTCGGGCTTTGTCGAATCAGCTAGGTGAATCCAGTCATCGCAACAATGTTAGCTAAGCATGTAACAATTCAGATATGGATGAACATCTCAATGGTGATAATCCCCCCGTTGACTAAAACGTCGGGGGGTGGCCCTACTGAAGACAATGACGCTGGGGGTGGTCCCACCAAAGATGACAATATCGGGGGTGGTCGTGTTGTTCCTCTTAGAAATTATCCAAAGCATGATACAAATAAGGACGAAAAGATGAAAGACCTCGAGAGCAAAATCAATGCTCTGATGTCTACTCGAGAGGTGAAGAAGACGGGAATTCCGTGTCCTTATCCGAGAGAGTGGGAGTCGATCCCGTATCCGGAGAAATTCAACCTGATCAACTTCATGTCATTCGACGGGAAGGGCTCCCCCACTTAACACTTGAGTTATTTCAAGTCCCACTTGGGCATAATCTCCAGTAATGAAGCATTGATGGTTTGGTCATTCGTTGGCATCCTTTGTGGGGCCGCCTTCAATTGGTACCACCGTCTTAAGCTTGGAAGCATCAACAGCTGTGACGACCTGGAGAACCTGTTCCTCGCTCACTTCTTTGATGATGACGCTGAGGTGTCAATAAGGATACTCTTCGATGGGAAATAGGAAGATGACGAGATGGTCGACGACTTCATTAAGCGCTTCCGGAATAAGGCGATGAACTGCCGAGATCTGATCACAGAGGATTTCATCCTCCAAACATATCACAACAACCTCTCTTTGGACGTATTGGAAGTTATGGGAGCAACACCATCCAACACCTGGAAAGAGTTAAAAGTACGCGGAGAGCAGGCCGAGTGCTTCCTCAAAAGGAAGAAAGCTAAGAGAAGCCAACCGATGGCTAACCCTACAAATTCAAGCTTCGTCTCTCATGGTAAAGGGAAGGACTCTGTAGCTGATGTTTTTGCTAATCAGACTTCACAACAGTAATCCTAGAGACAGCAAAAGACTTCGGATCTGAGACTCCAAAAAGAGTACTCCTTCAAGGACGAAGACGTTCCAGCCATTTTTGAATCCCTCCTCGAGAACAACAAGATTAAACTACCACCTATCGCAAATCAGGAGAAAACTGACAATACTTCGGATCCAAAGTACTGTGCGTACCACAGGAGGATCCTTCATCCTACCAAGGCTTGCTTCTCTCTCAAGAACAGCATCCAAACCTTAGTTGAAGCCGGCGTTATAACACTGGGATAAGCCGAATGAGAACGATAACACTCTGAAGAGTATACGAGTATAAACTTCTTCTCAATACTCCAATAGGTATATGAGTCTAAACTGTTTTCTTTCTTTCATCGGAAGTTCCTGGAGAGTGTCATGCCTGGTATTCTTAAGGATACCCAGTCATCCAACTAAGTACAATGTTAAACCCGGTTTCGCAAAGAAAGCTGGGGGTGGATAATTCATGTAATGGGAAGTTCCCGGAAGAATATTACATGTAATATTCTTAGGGATAACCCGATCACTATAAGAAGGTGATGAATAAGAAACTCCCACACAAACTCCTGCTACGTCGGTGCACTCAACACTCTCATTGTTAGAGTCCGGACATAGTACTCGAAATTTTAGTCTCCTGATCTTTGACAATTGTCAAACCCCTTCATGTTAAGTATTTGTCACTTAACACTAAGGACTCTCTTCGAGTGATTTGTATGAATTAATACTCCTATTGTAATTTGTACTCCCACTCTCACTATTCATTTGGTGAAACCTTCCTATAGTTAGGACCACAACTAAAGCCAAAATCTCCTCTTTATTCCTTCTATGAACGAGAGGTCCACTTTCAAATCAAGTGATCAAACCTTCCTACAGTTAGGGTCATCTCAAACTCCCGCTTGGTTAAATATTCCTACAGTTAGGGCCAAAACTATAATTCACTTTCGATAAATGAGAAATTTACCTTTAGTTCGGTAATCAAACCTTCCGACAGTTAGGATTATCCGAATCTTTTCGATTCTCGGAATGGAGATCCCACTCTTAGTTTCACTCTTTAGATTCTCGAGGTGGAGATACCACTTCGAGTCTAATTTGTAACTGGAGATAGAATATAAAATTCTTCCTCTGTAGTTTTGGGAGATAGAGTATAAAATTCTTCCTCTCCCATTTCGGGTTCGTTTTTTCCCTAAGAGAAGACACCATCCTTCAACTCCATAATCCGTACCTTACACGCGTAGGGAATTTTATCCCGAAGCCTAAGTAGGGATAAGTCAACGCCTAACATGCATTACCGGTTTAGTCTTTTATCGATTGAAAAAGATATCAGAATCTAAGTCTGGGGAATTTTATCCTGAAGCCTAAGTAGGGATAAGTTAGCGCCTAACACGCGTTGTCGGTTAGTCTTTAACTGTAAAAAGGATAAAAGGCTACATATTCAACATTGTGATAGGTTGTTATTAATAACACCATAATCCGTGCCTTACACGTACGAGGAATTTTATCTCGGATCCTAAGAAGGGATAAATCAACGTCTAACACGCATTGCCGGTTTAGTCTTTCACCGATTAA
Organism: Asparagus kiusianus; assembly: GCA_022839385.1. Taxonomy (NCBI): domain Eukaryota; kingdom Viridiplantae; phylum Streptophyta; class Magnoliopsida; order Asparagales; family Asparagaceae; genus Asparagus; species Asparagus kiusianus. Next base: position 20,420 of record BQKN01021430.1, on the reverse strand, counting down.
AGAAGACAACAGAATTCAAGTCTAGGAACTTTTATCCCGAAGTCTAAGTAGGGATAAGTAAGCGCCTAACACACATTATCGGTTAGTTTTTGACCGTAAAAAGACAAAAGCCCATATATTCGACATTGTGGCAGGCCGTTATTAATAACGCCAAAATCTACGCCATACACACACGGGGAACTTTATCTCGACTCCTAAATAGAGGTAAGCCTACGCCTAACATGCGTTGTCGGTTTAATCTTTCACCGATTGAAGAAGACACCAGAATACAAGTCTGGGGACCTTTATTTTGAATCCTAAATAGGGATAAGCCTACGCCTAACACGTGTTGCTGGGTAGTCTATTTTCTTGATAAAGACAACGTCTATGTATTCAAAATCATAGCGCCAAGTCTAACAGAATTAGCTCTCTTAACAAAACGTCATATGTGAAACGGGTTTTAATAATTCACATGTTAGCCCGACTCAAACGGTAGTCGGTAAAGGTACGTCAAATCCATTGATGGCTGAGGATTGGTCAAAAAATCATAAGTCTACGTCTAACACATGGCGCCGGGTAGTCTATTCTTGTAAGAAAGACGAAGTCTATGTATTCAATATCGTAGCATTAAAAGAGTTAACTCTTTTAGCACAACGTTATATGTAGAACGGACTTAAACAATCTGCATGCTAGCTCGACTCAAATAATAGTCGGTAAAGGCTCATTAAACCCGTTAATGGCTAAGGGTTTACCAAAAATCCTATAAATGTGAGAGTTATTAACGCACCAGCTCCATTAGTTGGTCTCGTAACTTAAGAATCCGATAATTTCAAGATAAGATCCATACATGCAGATGAATCAATTTTAATAGTAAGTCCTACAGCCTCATCATTTGGGATCGTCATGCTCCAAGACCATAAGAGCTTAAACTATGTATTCTCCAGCAAACGTACAAGTATAAACCGTATCAACGGTGATCGATGCGAAACCCTAAGGTCAATGCCGATCAACGCGTAACCCTAAGACAACGCCGGGCGATTCGAAACCCTAAGGTCAACACCGGTCAATGCATAACCCTAGGTCAACGTCAATCAACGCGTTGTGATGAAAAGTCAACATCGGGCGATACGAAACCCTAAGGTTAACGCCAGTCAACGTGTAACACTAGGTCAATGCCAGTCAACGCGTTACGATAAAAAGTCAACACCAGGCGATCTAAAACCCTAAGGTCAATGCCAATCAACGCATAATCCTAGGTCAACGCTAGTCAATGTGTTGCGATGAAAAGTCAACACCGAGTAATTCGAAACCCTAAGGTCAACGCCAGTCAACACGTTGCGATAAAAAGTCAATGTAGGCGTTAAAAAATGCTAATAGATATCCAAACATGGAGAAGATCATCCAAAAATCACTTCATACTGTCTTAGAAGAAAAATCAAGATAGATATGAACTGTCTCGCCAGCGAGACAGTGTTTGCTGTCTCGCAGCGAGATAGTGTTTACTATCTCGCCAGCGAGACAGTGTTAAAATAGTTAAAAAACCACCTTGCTAACTGCCACACACGTGTCCATTAACTACCAAGGGACGTGAAAAACATCGTGGACGAAAATCACGTGAATAACTGCTAAAATAACGGAGTTTGAAACGTGGGAAGGTAGTTACAGCGAAAACTGCCTTAAATATTCATTTTCTGAGACAGTATTTACTGTCTCGCGGGCCGAGACAGCAAACACTGTCTTGGCCGCCAAGACAGTAAACACTATCTCGCCAGCCTAATTTGATCATTTTGTTGTATTTTTCAGTTATGTTCCCTGAGGCTATAAATACCCCCCTAGGGTTATTTCTGACGAGGATCGAGCACATTATTGAGTAATTCAGAGCAGAGAGAGAGCAGACACAATTGTTCTTGAACTTTCCTTGAGATTTGAGCTTGGACTTGATCTTAAGAAGAACGACTATCTTACTTTGATAAGATCTTCGTTTTAAATTCTCACTTCGATAAACGAAGGAAGAATCATTAAGCCCCCTTCACGATCTGTGATTCGGTGGTCCACGAGTTAAAGCACTCCCGGCACAGGCAAAGTCCCACAAAACAAGAATCGATAAACGATTTTTGTGTTATTTTCTCAAAAGTTGTAACTTTTACTTTGTTGTGTAAAAGAGGTCTTATAAAAAGACGATTTCTTTTGAATTTATTGTAATCGACCGAAGATATAATGAATTCAACAGCAAAAATAACTTTTGGTGAAAACAAACTGGCGATCACAGTAGGAGCCAGCGGCCTCGCTGCCGAGGCCGCGGTGTTGCAACCGATCAAGATCATTATCAGTGAAGAGATCGAATATGAATTCGATCAAGCAAAATTCGAGGAGTATTTGTCATCCTCATCCTCGAAATCGTCCTCACCTCACAAGTGCAGGAAGATTTCATCTTCCAAGAAAAATTTCAAGTCTGCAATACCAATGAAGGCTGCAGGTGAAGATTCTTGCCCGATTGCTGCTAAGGAATCTGCCTGCAACATCCCTGCTCCAAACGTCTCTGCACCGATTAAGGAGTCGTTGATGAATGGTTCACCAGTGCTGATGAAGAGGGCTCGTTAGAGACAGCGCCAGCGCCGTGCTCGTCAATTGGCTAAGGCCTTGCAACAAACCGATAGGGTCCATTACTATACGGACCTAAAGTCGAGCAAACAAAAGGTGGTTCAGTTGCCTCAATGGCAAAATAATCATATTTTTGCACAGCTTACGATGGAGGAATGGACCCTCGTCAAAAGGGCTCGTTCAACCCTTAAGGAACGTATACTAAGGCGTAAGGTGAAGGCCGCCCGTGCCCGTGCTCTTCGTCAACAAGAACAAGGAATCAAGAAGGAGTTGGTGTCTGAAAAGCCACCAAAGAATCATAAAGTTTGGGTTCCAAAGACGCCGCAAACATCCGTTTCGGGCCCGTCTACTACATCACCAGTGAAACCCTGGGTTAGACCAGATTTATCCAAGTTTAAGATTACAATGGCGGATCGCCTCGGTCCTTCGGTTGACGATCAAGGTAAAGCCCTAGTCAAAGAACACTCGGATTCAGCAAATAAACCCTTAGTGGTTTCTTATGCAGGGGGTCGTAAACACCCTCCTGTCAGAATTACACCAGTCCAAAATGAGAGAATACCAGTTCACTCTCGTTTAGGACCTATGAAGACTCCACACCCGCAAGGGGGTGGATTTAAAAATTTAACCTTGGATCGCCTAGAAACGACGACTAGTCGTCCTGCGCATGTTAACAGGGTTCCCAAACAAAAGATAGGTTGCTCAAATCACAATAATGATGAGCTGTACTATCAAAATAACAAATCACGAAAGAGAATTGTCCGAGAAGATGAGTCTCATTGCGCTTGCGAGAGACTTATTAAGGCAGTGTTGACAGAATGCGGTTGCTCAAAAAATAAGTCAACACGAGTATCCGTATTTCAAAGACTTTCCACGGAAGAGTCAAAACCCAAAATGAGATGTTTCAACCAGAGGAAACCTACAATGCGGCAAGATGAATTCCCTGAGGTCACTATTAATATGACCGACAGAGGAAAATAATAATTAATCAACCCTGACCCTGATTTCTATCCAGAAGGGAGAGTTGAGCGGGGTCTCTCTCAAAGAATATCGCGGTTGCAACGAAGGGCCAACCGACGTCGAGACTACAAAAGAATGCACAAAGGACTATCTTCAGATGAGGAATTGGCAGATACATGTTCTGCCATTGCTTCAGACGATACCACGTCCAGTGTTGGGCGAGTCAGAGAGTCTTTTGCAATCACACCGGATCAGTTGGCTCAGATATTACAGGAAGCGTTAACCAAACAACGTGAAGAAATTAGAGCTGAGATCAAAACGGAGATAGAGTTGACGATGCAGCAGATGCGAGATTTGTAAGCTCAACAACACCAGCCAGAATCGAGCCAGAAGGCAGAATCCAATCAGCGTAACGTTATACCTGTACGTATGGCTGAAGTGGATTATGAAGAAGATGAGACTATCTTTGCTGATCCTCCTCCCGATAAAGACAATTCTGGAAGCGGTCCGTCAAAATCAGCCACTCAACCTCCTCAAAATCTACTTGAAGAAGGATGAGGAAGAAGACAAGAATATGCAAGATCTCGAGAGCAAAGTCAACGCTCTGATGACGGCCCAAGAAGTGAAGAAGACGGGCATTCCATACCCGTACCCGAGGGAGTGGGATCTAATTCCTTATCCCCCAAAATTTAATTTGATTAACTTTACTCCTTTTGATGGTAGGGGTTCACTAACTCAGCACTTGATTTATTTTAAGTCATATCTTGGCGCAATATCTGGAAACAAAGCCTTGATGGTCCGGTCATTCGTAGGAACCCTCCGCGGGCCTACCTTCGATTGGTACCGACGCCTGAAACCCGGAAGCATCACTAGCTGGGGAGATATGGAAGAATTGTTCCACACCAATTTCTTCAACGACAACAAAGAGGTCTCTATTGGTACCCTGCTGGACGAGAAACAGAAAGGTGGAGAATCGGTTGACGTCTTCGTTAAACGATTCCGGAACAAAGCAGTAAACTGCAGAGATCCGCTCACAGAAGAGTTCATCCTACAGACATGTCACAATAACTTGTCGTTGGATGTATTAGAGGTCATGGGGGTTGTGCCCTCTAAAACTTAGAAGGAGTTGAAAGTGAGAGGTGAGCAAGCTGAACGCTTTCTCAAGAGAAGGAATTTGGAGAGGGATTAACCACCAGACAATAATCAAAAATAGAACTTTAATCCTCGAGGTAGAGGAAGAGGGTCCGTAGCCGTTTTAGACGCGCATCAAACGTCACAACAGCCGCCGCAATAACAACCGCAGCAGTCATCCTTCCAGTTAGCACCAAATCAAAATCAGCAGCCTCAGAAGCAGTTTAAAAACTCTGAGCCCAGATTCCCAAAGGAGTATTCCTTCAAAGATAATGAAGTTCCGGTTATCTTCAAATATTTGTTGGATAACAATAAGATCAAGCGTCCACCGGTCACAAACCAAGAAGAAGCGAAGAAGACTAATGACCCAAAGTATTGTGCATATCACAGGAGGGTCCACCATCCTACTAAGGCGTGTTATGTCCTGAAAGACAAAATACAAACCTTAATTGATGTTGGTATTATGACGCTGAAGCTAAAGGAGAAGAAAGTAGGTGCAAATGCGGTCTCTATTAGCTTCGGATCGGTTCCTTTGTCCTGGTTTCAAGCCGAGCCAGTATCGATGGTCAAGATGCAAACCATCAACGATGACCCTCATGGACAGCGCCAAAAGGGACTTGTGTCACACACAACCCCTAACGGCGAAATCCTTTGGGTTCATCCGGATTTGCTTAAAGATGAACAGTGGACAACATCCACGATGAAGAAGAAGTCGAAAGGCAAGGGAAAAGAGAAGTCCTGTTATGGAGCCTTAGCAATTCTTGAGAAGAATGATGAAGAAATTCTAGCTTTATCGTTTTCTGAAGAAGAGCAAGAATCCTTAGCTACAAGGGGTGGGAATGAATACCATTACAAGTATCCTGAAACTTCTAATCCAAATGCTAAAACTCTTGCAGAGCTGGGGGTAGTTACAACCCCACCCGTAGCAACCGAGAAACCTCAGAAAGTTGTTAAGCAGAAAGAGAAGGAACCTCAACACAAAGAGGTTCAACTTCCGAAGCAGCCTCGTTTCAATCGACCGATAGGACGAGACAAACCGGAAAGTTCAAACACTCTATACCGCTTCGATGTTATGACTCAGTTGGCTAATATCCCAGCAAGGATAACGCTATACGAGTTGTTGCGCCTCTCAAAAGAGACCAGAGAAGCTCTACAAGAAGCCTTGGCTGATTCTGAAGTATTCCTCACTCAAATCAAGCCAACTCCTGAAGAGCCAGAGTCATCAGTTTAGCACTGTAATCTGACAGCCACCAAATTTCCTTGCATTGCGTTCACAAAAGAAGATATGCAAGTCAGAAATTCAAAGCATGATAGACCGTTATATTTTACTGGATATATCGGTTCGAGCGTTGTCAACCAGATTCAAGTCGATCCGGGTTCCGCTGTTAGCATCATGCCACTTTGGCTGATGTACCACCTCGGGATTCCCACCAGTAAATTAGCCTCTACGGGAACGATCATCTATGGGTTCAATACTAGCGGGTTAAGACCGTTGGGAAAAATCCGGGTGAAGTGTCAACTTGGAGATTTGAAGTCTGAAGTCACTTGCTATGTGATTGATGCGGAAATTTCCTATAATTTACTGTTGGGTCGCCCATGGATCCACGGTAATCTTATAGTTCCCTCCACCCTCCATCAGCGTTTGAAATATGTAGACACTAACGATGAGGTTAAGACGGTGGTCGCGGATAAGCAACCGTTTAAGGGGTTAGAAAATTATTTTACTGACTCCCTTCTTTACGGTGCTGAATCCGATACTGAACCATCGGCCCATGGTACGGACAGCGGGGAAGAAGCTGATACCGAAGCCGGGCTCGATTATAGTGAAGGTCTTGTATTGAATGACATTGAACCTCTTGTAATCGATCTTGACGGTGGTGAATCGTCGGGTGAAAGTTGTAACTGGCAACTTGCCGATGAAGTAATAAATGATGATTTAGAGTACTCGTATTGTTTCAATGATGTAATGCAGGAATTATATGACGATCCTAGTCTACACATGCCGCTTCGCTCGTCTTGCACGACGACAAAATATCTTCAAAATCCAATTGGAACAACGGTAATCCTACCCGCAAAGACAGGGGGTGAGAAAAAAATAATCTTTGGAAAAAGGGATCCATCCCCAACTCCTGATCTTTTCTTGGATAGCAACTCAGATGATGAAGAGCCTGGGCGACATTTCTCTCGGTATAGTTCGCAAGCAAACGGTTATATGAGGAGGCAAGGCTATGACCTCTCGCTCGGTGAAGGTCTTCATTTTGGTCAAGGTGTCCGGGTTGCCCCCCCCCCCCCCCCCCGTCCTACCTATGTACCAAAAGAAAAATCGGATAATTATTACAGTCATAAAAGAGGTCTAGGTTATGCTTCGTCATCTGATGACGAATATTACCAACAGATCATCAGCCAACTGAGAAATAAGAGCGGGCATTCATCCGATACTTCAATGTGGGACTCTGACGTGAGCATTGGAGAGAAATTCAAAGCCTTAATGTCGAACATGGCAACAGTTGATCCTTCCACGACCGAAGGAGACGATCAGTTGCCTATTTAGGAAGATCCATGGATGCATTACATGAACATCCAATATGGCGATTGATTTGAGCAAAGAGAACCTCCTACTGAGGATAAAGTAGTCCAAATTAATATGGATGACGAAGCTAATCCGAAACCTATATTTATCAGCTGTGATCTTCCACCGGATAAAAAAGAGGAACTAATCGCCCTTGTTAGAGAGTATATCGACGTTTTCGCCTGGAACTATGAAGATATGCCGGGACTCGACCCAAATGTAGCAATGCACAGCCTCAATATAAAATCGGATGCTAAACCTGTTAAGCAACAACAAAGACGGTTTCGTCCACAAATTATGGGGGCAATAGAAGCTGAAGTGAAGAAATTAATCGATTCAGGTTTTGTCAGAGAAGAACAACACCCTGATTGGCTAGCCAATATCGTTCCAGTTCTTAAAAGAATGGGAAAATCAGAATTTGTATTGACTTCAGAGATCTGAATACCGCCTGTCCTAAAGACGATTTTCCTCTACCCATTACAGACGTCATCATTGACAATACGTACGGGTTTGAGAGAATGTCATTTATGGATGGATTTTTTGGGTATAATCAGATTAAGATGCATCCGGACGATGAAAAGCATACAGCATTCAGAACACCCCTTGGTGTCTTTTGTTATACTGTTATGCCGTTCGGGTTGAAGAACGCCGGTGCTACATACCAACGAGCCATGACGAAGACTTTCAAGAGCTTCTTCGGAAGACCGTCGAATGCTACGTTGATGACCTGGTCGTTAAGAGCCGTGATAAAAACGACCACATTAAAGATTTAAAGACGATGTTCGATCTTATGAGGAGCCATCAGCTAAAAATGAACCCGACTAAATCCTTCCTCGGAATGTCGAGCGGTAAATTTCTTGGATTCGTCATCACCACAAAAGATATTCATATCGACCCTGATAAGGTGAAGGCAATACATGAGTTGCAGACTCCGAGAAATCTTAAAGAACTCAGAGGATTGCAAGGTCGATTGGCATATATCCGTCGGTTTATATCAAATCTGTCCGAAAAATGTCAACCATTCTCTAAACTCACGAAGAAAGGCGTGTCGTTCATTTGGGATGAAGCATGCCAAAAGGCGTTTGAAGATATTAAAACATATCTGACGAACCCACCTATTCTCGTTGCACCAAAATTGGGCAGACCGTTTTTGATTTATGTCAAAGCGACGAGCCATTCGTTAAGTGCATTACTTGCACAAGACGACGATAACGGTCACGAACAAGCGGTATATTATCTGAGTCGCACACTGGTAGGAGCTGAATCTCATTATCCGATGATCGAAAAAGAATACCTTGCCTTGGTATTTGCAATCCAGAAAATGCAATATTATTTAGTTGGACAGACAATTTATGTCATTTCCAACATAAACCCTATCCGAGTATTCATGACCCAGCCGGCATCCATGAATTGGCGTTTAGCCAGATGAGCTTTACTCTTATCGCAATACGACTTGTACTTTAAGCAACAAAAATCAGTTAAAGGACGAGCTATTTGTGATCTTCTGGCGGAAAATCCTACGAAGGATGTAGTCGAATTATACGACGATCTGCCAGATGAAACTCACGAAGTTAATACCACCTCACATCAACAAGTGTGGCAATTATACTTCGATGGGGCTTCCCGCGCGACCAACGTGGCGAGCGCACCCGGATGTTCTAGAATCTCCTCAGGAGTGGGGGTCGTTTTAGTTTCCCCGGAAAAGCATGTCTTGCCTAGAGCGTACTCATTGACCAAACCATGTTCTAATAATATGGCCGAATATAATGCATTGATAATTGGACTCAATTTTGCCAAAGAGCTGGGGGTCGAATACCTTGAAGCTTTTGGAGATTCTCAATTGGTAGTTAATCAAATACGAGGAGAGTATGAAGTCAGAAATCGAGACATGATTCCATACCACCAGGTGGCCATCGAGATGGCAAGCTCGTTTGAAGGATTTTTCATCGAGTACGTTCCACGTCTCCAAAACGCGTATGCAGACGCATTGGCGGTATTGTCGGTATCCTTGGCTCAACCTCCCAAAACAGAGCAATTAATTACAGTGAGGACTCACCAGCTTATTGTTCTAATCTACGATTCGAGCGCTAAGGAAGCATACTCAACAGGAGTTGAACCCGAAGTTCGGGATTGGCGTTTTCCCATTATCGACTATGTCCTACATGGTATATTGCCTGAAGATGTAAGAGAAAGGGAATCGATTCGGCGAAGAGCGCTGAGATTTTACTACAACGCCACAGCACAAATGTTGTATCGACGATCGTACGATGATCTTTTACTCCGTTTTCTCTCCGGCAAAGAAGCGGAACAAGCACTCAAAGAGGCGCATGATGGGATATGCGGTGCACATCAACCCGGTCCTAAACTCTACGATCGACTTAGGAGAATCGGGTATTACTGGCCAACTATAGTAAAAGACACAGTCGACTACGCCCGACGATGTGAAGTGTGTCAATTACATGCAAACTATATGCACCAGCCTCCTGAATATTTACATCTATCGGTGACATCGTGTCCATTCGAAACTTGGGGAATGGATATTGTAGGTCCTATTTTCCCGCCTTCGGTTAAAGGGGACCGTTTTATTCTGGCAATCAACGATTATTTCTCGAAATGGGCAGAAGCAGTTCCACTTGGAGAAGTAAAGACGAGTGATGTTATCAAGTTTATTAAACATCATATCATATATCGGTATGGTGTTCCAAGACGAATAGTGCACGATAATGGTCCTCAATTCGTGAGCAACGCATTTATCAAATTTTGTGGTAAATTCAGGGTTAAGGACGTTTCATCGACTACTTATAATCCCACAGCTAACGGATTGGCCGAAGCTTTTAACAAGACTATCATCAAAATTCTGGCGAAATTGGTGAAAACCAATAAACAAGATTGGGACGATAAACTCGACGAAGCCCTATGGGCTTATTGCACAACTGTCCGTACGCCAACCGGAACAACCCCGTATGCCTTAACATATGGGTGTGAAGCCGTCCTTCTATTGGAAATACAGATTCTTTCCCTCCGTGTCGCTCTCGTAACGGGAATGACGATGGAAGAACATCATCAAAAACGTCTCGAAGAATTAGAGATGTTAGATGAAAAGTGCTTGGAAGCTCAGCAACAGATCGAGTTTTATCAAGCTAGAATCTCTCGGGATTTTGATAAAAGGGTCCGACGACGAAGTTTTAAAGAAGGAGATCTGGTTCTTACCGTTCGAAGACCTATGATTCTCACTTCTAAGAAGAAAGGAAAATTTGAACCTAAATGGGAATGGCCGTTCGTAATAGAAACAGTCTATTCGAACGGTACATATCACTCAGGATGGCAACAAATTAATGATGCCAATAAATGGGAAGTTCCTGAAAAAGTATTATCCATAATACGTTTAGGATAACCTATGTAAAACGGGAAGTTCCTAGAGAATCCTGTATAGGATATTTCAGGATAACCCGATATCAGTTGATTATTCTCAATAGAAACTGATCATGTGAATAATCTATTCTTAATTATTACGAAAATGATTAAGATCCTTATACTACTTTTGTTGAGATGAGATTCAATGATAATTAGTCTTTCCTTACAAAACCCCGTAATGTGATCATGGAAAGGGAAATTCGATGATTCGTAACCCCACACCATGAAACCCCCACTGATCAGATCGACCAATGGTCATCGGTCTGTATCAGTCAACAAGTTATTTCGTATCGAATTCTTGTGTTTGAAATCAAAATTTCCCACCGAGTAGTTGGTGCAAATCAACAAACTCATTGTTATTTGTACTCTACTCTTATTCCTCTCTTGGTCAAACCTTCCCATAGTTAGGACCAAAGCCAAAATCCCTTCTCGATTCGTTCCATGAACGAGAGGTCCATAATTGAATGATCAAACCTTTAAACAGTTAGGATCATCTTAAAACTCCCACTTGGTCAAACCTTACTACAGTTAGGACCACAACCAAAATCTCCTTTCGATTCAGGTCACGAAAGGTCCACTTTTGAATTGGATAATCAAACCTTATGACAGTTAGGATTATTCAAACTAATCCGGATTCTCTAAGTGGAGATCCCGCTTCGAGTTTCCTTTGCACCAGGAGATAGAATATAAAATTCTTCCTCTCCGATTCTGGGTTTATCTCTACCAACAAACAAGAGACCAGGAGGTAGAATATAAAATTCTTCTTCTCCAATTCTGGGTTTATCTCTACCAACAAACAAGAGACCAGGAGATAGAATATAAAATTCTTCCTCTCCGATTCTGGGTTTATCTCTACCAACAAACAAGAGACTAGGAGACGGAATATGAAATTATTCCTCTCCGATTTTGGGTTTATCTCTACCAACAAACAAGAGATTGAGAGATAGAATATGAAATTCTTTCTTCATAAACTTGGGTTCGTTTTCACGCATAGAGAACGTGACCTACTTACACTTTAAAATCCATGTCATTCACGCATGGGGGATGTTATCTCTATCCCTTATTAGAGATAAGCCTACATCTAACACATATAGCCTATATATTCAATATTGTAGTTCAAAGTCTAAAAGAATTTAAGTCTTTTAGCCCAACGTTATATGTGAAATGGACTTAGATAATTCACATACTAATCCGATTCAAACGGTAGTTGGTAAAGGCATATCAAATCCGTTTATGACTGAGGGTTTGCCAAAAATCCTATAAGTATTATGTTTATTTATTCTAAACAAGAATGAGTAATCATAATAAAATTTTAGTAAATGAAAGAGTTCACTTCAGTCATAAAAACATCTTGATATAAAAAATATATATCACTATAAAAGAAGAGTTTCCTTTTAATCCAAACATAACTTATAGTTACAAATTTGCTTTTCGAGTTTTGAGAGCGTTTCCGCATAAGCTTTTTCAAATTCAGCTTTCAGGTTAGCTCTCAAGGATTCTTCGCTGGTGTTCTGAGCTTGGAGGACTTCCTGCTCTATCTCAAGAAGTCTCTTATCTTGAATTTCCAATTGCTGGAATAAGTCGGACTCGACGTGCTCAGCTTCAGCCAAATCAAGTTTCAGAATACTTTCAGCATCCTTAGTTTCTACGAGCTCCTTTTCCAAACGAGTTATATGAGCTTGACGTAGTTCTAAGGACTGAAGTAAACCAGCCTTAGCCTGCACTTTCTTGGCAATACCCAACCTCATTTGGGTTACTCGATCCCTAACTTTTGAAGATTGATCTCTGCTGATTTTTGTGAAGCGTGCTACTCTTGCAGCTTGAGATCTACTTGAGTTGATACATAAGAAGAAGCGCCGCTGGTCTTAAGATCCCTCAAGTGTTCAAGTTGTTGTTTTAGCTGAGCTAGGTAGGTTTCAATAGAGTCAGCCAATTCAGGATATCCGTCTTCTCTTATTCCTGCTACATGGCGATCAAGTGATCTCCTGAAGCTGTCAAAGGATGACCCCTGATGAAGAATCTGATCAATCATAAGGTTCAGAAAATAAACGAAGCTTTGGATGTCTGAACAGATGAACGCCTTATCCGGATCCCTATCTGACGCCAGAGCTTTAATAGAGTCAAGCAAGGTTGAAGGAAGCACTGTAATAGAAAAAGAAGAAGATGAGTGCTCAAGATTTAAAATTCGTGGATAATAATGAGCCGAAGTATACCAGCTTAAAAAAATCTTATGATTTAACTACCTTGACTTGTCAATACTGGAGTAGGCTCTACAACCTCTAGAGTTGGTTTAGGAATGGCAACCTTTGACGTACCCACTACCTCAGACGATTGCTCAATTAAGACTTCAGAAAATTTCGGGTCTAAGTTAAGGGGCTTCTTAGGAGAGGATTCTGCAGACAAAAGAATCACAGCGAGTATAACGGAATGTTAATCAAAATTTAAAATAAATAATAGGTAAAACTCACCAATTCTGGGCACAACATTAGCCGACGTACCAACTTCTTCAGTCGGTCTCACTTTTGTTGCGACCGGACTAATTTGAGGAGTGACAGTGACTTCTATCATCATGAGATCCATAGGAGTAGCAGGTTGGGATTCAGGAATGGATGATTGAAGATTAATTTTAGTTCCTGCCCATGATGAATGATCATGACCCTCAGGTTGATCGTAAACTCCGGTGATTATAGCCGTATCAGTTTCAGCGACTGGTCCTATAATTCGAACACTTACATGATTAATCAAGTTAAAATATATATATATACACGGAGTTTACGGAAGGAAGTTCTTACTCTCAGAAGGACCTTCTTCTGTTGAACCAACTCCAACAGTTGGTCCTGTAGCTGTACCAGAAACTTTCCCCGAGAACAAATCGGAGATCTTTTGATGGTCGTCCTCTGAGATATCCAGATCAAGGTTAAAATCATTAAGGTCGTCAACTTTAGCGACGCGGTAGTTTCTCCTTCAGTTGGTTCACTCATTATGACATCTACAGAATGCGTTGAGTCATAAATAACATATGAATTTAGACGGATTTGTTCAAGACAAAGATTAATTTTACCTTCTTTGGCTGGAACGGCTTCGAGAGCTCCACTACCTGTGCCCACCTCTTTTAGTTTGACTAGAAGGAGACAAAGCGCACAAGTCATTAAAGGAGGTACACATTCCGACTCATTCATTCCTTGGAATTCTCTTCCGAATGGAGAAAGATCAGTACCTGTGTCTGGAGCCGATGGGCCAATGTCTGATGTTGGTAGAACACCAGCTATTTCGTCCCTCAGAGCATCCTGCATTTGTTAGACGAAGCTGGGCTCCTCAGCTCCCATACCACCGGGAGAAGCAGCTTCAACTCAAAGTTCTCCCTCTTCTTGACTCCCTACAGAAGTCGAGTATGGAATGAGTTCGAGCGTTAAGAGGTATGAGAGCAATAAAGATGAATTATTACCTTGTTCGTCTGAAGAAGCGCTACGTGCAGAGGTCTCCTCTAAAGCGGGAAGACGAACACGTGGCTTAGAAGCAGCCTTCTTTCGTCTTTTTGATGGACGTGATTCGTCTTGAACCCCAGATCCTTCATGACGATGCTTGGTGCGCAACTCAGCTCTGGGAAGGTCTTAAGCTTGAGCTTGAGTAGAAGGTCGAGATCTTTGCCGATGAGCAAGAGGCATTGTATCTTCCTCATCCTCTTCATCTCCACTAAGCACCTCTACCATCATTCGGTTGGGGTGAGTCATAACGACTCTCTCTCTCTCTTTCTCGTTGGAGCATCTTGTGGTTGAGTAGGCGCAACAGACGGGCGTACAAGTCCCCTCTCAAAGAAAGAATCAGGGAGACCTGGTGCTTCCTCAGAACTCGAACCAGTCTCACCCGCCCCCTCAGAAGTTTTTGTTTCTTCAGAATCAAATTCTTCTTCACTATCAGTTGGGCGGGCCGGTTCTTTTCCTTTTCTTGACGATTCGGCGACCTCTTTCCTTTGAGGTGACGTCATAGCTTCGCGGGTCGCTCCTCTTGTGCGCCGCGGGGCTGTCTCCTCTTCTGAGTCTGACATCCTCCTATACCGAGTGATGATATTGGCAGCGATCAACCACTTACAATATAGGAAAGTCATTCGTAGAGGCGGCACCTCCAGAGGGAGATCGAACTCAGCGCTTGTGTAGTCGGCGATGCTCCAAAACCAAGCTCTCACCCCATCGATAAGTCCACCTCGAAAGCTAAGGTGACGGTTCGGGTTGCCGACGTATATTTGATCATAGCCGAATTGGCGAGCAAATCGACATGGAAGATAGGGTTCAATGAGACAAACATCTCTTACCCTAAATAATAGATATCCAGGTCGAATGTTCATCAACCATCTGAAGCACCCGACATCCAAGATGGTACGATTCTGCCTTGGGTCTTCAGCATCCAATAAGGTCATGTTGTACGTACCAGAGAACTGAGGGAAGCAGGGGAAGAACTCCCAACACTTATGAATTTTGAACTGCCTCGTTATGTCCGCCCATCGATGTTTGACCTATTTACAACCCTCAAGTGTTTGTAACAGAGGAAGGCTAGGATCCACCGCTTCGGGAGCCTCCATCAAATCTGGCCGATGAAGTACCAACCAGGTCATCAGGTAGGGTAGTTCTAACTTCGGAGCGGACACACCGGCGGAGGGTTTCTTCTTCTCTTGAAGGAACACGGAGACTAATTGCCATAATCCATTATGGGTAACGGCCATCATGGCAGGAAGCAAGGATAATTTGCGACCTGTAACTAGCTGGACGGCTGGGTACAACACTTCCATTGGCATCGCATCAGAGGATTGATGGGGAACTACGCACCTCTTCAGCCATAAGGCCAGGAAGCCAGCCAGCAAGGTGGTAGGATTAATCGGAACACCAGCTTGCCACAGATAAGAATGGAATTTAGTACCATGCGGAAATCCGTCTTCTGAGTGAGAGGTGTAAGTTTGTGCATTTGTTTTCTCTAACAGACGATTGATTTCACCCAGACTCAAAGGAGATAATCCGCGTACCTCTTCTGAACGATTATCCAGGTTCTTGAACAGATAATCGGCGAATTGTTTTAAACTGACCTGGGGAGATTTCTTCCTAGCTTTAGTCTCCATCTCAGCCATAGCTATATGATAATGACAAGTCAGTTCCCATAGAGTGTCATGGGTCACAGCTGATCGATCTTTCATCTTATTCAACTGACTGGCAGTGGGGAAGAATTCTTGATACGGGACATCACCTATGGGTAAACCGGACACCTTCATCATTTCGTGCTGTGGTAACCCAAGCTCCCCATTCTTGGTAAAGAATGTATTAGTATCAGGGTTGTAGGTCTCGAACAAATAGAGGAAATGACCTACGCTAATCTGCAGACCATACATGGTAGCACGGATCGGAACCAATAACCCTAATTCTGCCACCTCTCGTCCCCAGCGATTCAACACATACCGAGTCATTCTTGTCCACCACTTATCTCCAAAATAATGGACCCATTCATAACATCTGAAGTTCTACCTGGGTAACCTCTTTCCTGCTGCTGCTAACCGGTTCTTCACGGTATTTGCTTGTGCAGCCATCTCATTCTGTGGTATGTTATCCTGGCCTAAGATACCCGGATGAAGTCCTCATACAGAAGCTCTCTCACTGGAACCTGGGGTGGCCTCCTTCGTAATGAAACCACGGTGAATACGTTCGTGGTTTTCAGTTAACCTCCAGAACATTTCACGTCCAACAGATAGGTTTCTGAACTTCAAGAGTGAATGCTCCCGAGGAATCCAGGGCAAATACAGAAATAAAGAGACACTCTCATGCAACCATTGCGCAGGCCTGCAGAAAACGATCTCCCGATCTTTTACGGAGTCGCCAAATAAGAAGTCTAGCTTCCTTATGCATTGATTCGAGTCTCGCTCTGAAATTAAGGTAGTATCCGTGATTAATCGTCGCAGGATACGGCAACTACCTCGCTGAATCAACTCTCGAGCCCCTTCGCTGTAATCTGACTTGAATTAAGGAGCGGACTCGATTAATGGTAGCCCCTCATAATAAGAGTGAGTGGCGCTACTCTGGCCCGTAACTTCATCGACGGTGAAGATTGTGGAAGGAAAATGGACTGATAAAGGAGATACACATAAATTGTGTAAGAATAGTCCTAAAATTTGAGAGAAAGCGGTATATTTTACTCCGTAAAATATAGTCGCTACCTCACAACAGGTGTGACGATTTTCCATCTACCACATGTATAAAGGAGATATGCGTTACTATGCACGAGCATTATAACGGCATATCAAAACCTTTCAAAACACGTGGGATGATACGAAATCGCCCCTGTGCATTATGAAGTGTGTTTTGTCTAAGCAAAACAAACACTTTTAAGCGTCGATCCCCTCAAAGGAGGATACCGGCTCTTCTCGAAGGTATCTCAAAGGACACAGATGAGAGTTTGCATACAAATACAAATATTTACACATGGAATTGATGAAATACAGTATGTAAATTTGTGAGAGGGCAAAAGAAATATACCCCCATGTGAAACGGCAGCAGGACCAGCCTCTTCAGGGGACTGGACAGTCGAACGGCCTCGGGGAACTCGAGATCTACGCGGCGACATGACGAAAACACAAACTACATTGAAACCCAATGGGAAAGTTAGGGTTTTGAACATGAAATTGACCAAAATATCACAAAGTACGGCTGGAACAGTGCATGCAAAGATTAAAGTCAAAGAAAATCAAAATTTAAAAAAAAGGAAGAAGAGAATAGACCTCTAAAATACGAGTGGAATCTTCCCAAACAAAAGCACCACCCAAGTCAACAACAAAGAGGAGAAGAAGAGGCAGAGAACTGGTAGAAAACAGTCAAAAAATCGTCAGAGAATCGCCCAAAAATTCGCTAAAAATCGACGTGAAAAACCACCGAAAACCCTAAGTCAGGGTTTTATAACCCAGACTTCGACGAGCGAGACAGGCTTTACTGTCTCGCCGTGCGAGACAGTATATACTGTCTCGCAACGCGAGACAGCATATATTGTCTCGCACAGTGAGACAGCATAAGCTATCTCGCATCACGAGACGGCAACGATTGTTTCGCAATATCATGGTGTTTCGATACACGTGAATACTACAATAGGTACACGAGTCTAAACTGTTTCCTTACCCTCAACAGGAAGTTTCTGGAGAATATTAATCTGAATATTCTTAAGGATAACCTGATGATCTCTCAATGGATGTATCAATTCAGTGACAAAGCTAAACCCACAAGAACAAATACCATCTTCGATTCAAGGTATCGACTACGGTCAAGCGATAAACGTGATGCCAGGAGAACGTTAGTTATTCTACAAAGAACTGAATAGACTAAAGGGAGAAGGGATCAAAGGGATTGTAAGTAAAATCTATCTTATCCAAAGTATCCCAGACTCCTCTATAAAAGAATGAGTCTAGAATACTTTGGAGGGGGTATCTGTAAGCGTTAAAAAATGCTAATAGATATCCAAACATAGAGAAGATCATCCAAAAATCACCTCATACTATCTTAGAAGAAAAATCAAGACAGATATGAACTGTCTCGCCAGCGAGACAGTGTTTGCTGTCTCGCAAGCGAGACAGTGTTTGCTGTCTCGCCAGCGAGATAATATTTGCTGTCTCGCCAGTGAGACAGTGTTTACTGTCTCGCCAGTGAGACAGTGTTGAAATAGTCAAAAAAACCACCTTGCTAACTGCCACACACGTGTCCATTAACTACCAAGGGACGTGGAAAACATCGTGGGCGAAAATCACGTGAATAACTGCCAAAATAACGGAGTTTGAAATGTGGGAAGGCAGTTACACTGAAAACTACCTTAAATATTCGTTTTCCGAGATAGTATTTACTGTCTCGCGGGTCGAGACAGCAAACACTGTCTCGGCCGCCGAGACAGTAAACACTGTCTCGCCAGCCTAATTTGATTGTTTTATTGTATTTTTTAGTTATGTTCCCTGAGGCTATAAATACCCCCCTAGGGTCATTTCTGACGAGGATCGAGCACATTATTGAGCAATTCAGAGCAGAGAGAGAGCAGACACAATTGTTCTTGAACTTTTCTTGAGATTCGAGTTTGGACTTGATCTTAAGAAGAACGACTATCTTACTTTGATAAGATCTTCGTTTCAAATTCTCACTTCGATAAACGAAGGAAGAATCATTAAGCCCCCTTCACGATCTGTGATTCGGTGGTCCACGAGTTAAAGTACTCCCGGCACAGGCAAAGTCCCACAAAACAAGAATCGATAAACAATTTTTGTGTTATTTTCTCAAAAGTTGTAACTTTTACTTTGTTGTGTAAAAGAGGTCTTATAAAAAGACGATTTCTTTTAAATTTATTGTAATCGACCGAAGATATAATGAATTCAACAGCAAAAACAACTTTTGGCGAAAACAGTCAACATCGGGCGATGCGAAACCCTAAGGTCAACGTCAGTCAATGCATAGCCCGAGGTCAACGCCAGTCAACATGTTATAATAAAAAGTCAACGTCGGACGATTCAAACCCCTAAGGTAAAAGCCGATCAATGTGTAACCTTAGGTCAACGCCAGTCGACGCGTTATAATAAAAAGTCAACGTCGGGCAATCCAAAACCCTAAAGTCAATGTTGTTCGACGCGTAGCCCTAAGTCAATATATTGTGACAGAGATAGTCAATTCTAAGTCAACTCGATGACATGAGCCAAAATCAACTCACCAATTTTTGATTCGAGACTTTGACAATGGCTAGACGATAAACGCAGCACCGGAAGAATTTTAGCTATTCGTTAAATATTGAATAAACTAAAAATCGAAGGAGTCGAGAGTCAAAGTCAACTACAGGTCCTTTTACACTAATTGAAGGTTGGGCTAATCAGATCCAAAGTATTTCAGGCTCCTCTATAAAAGAAATGAGACTAAAACACTTTGGAGGGGGTATCTGTAGGCGTCAAAAATTTTCTATAGGTCCCTGCACACGGTTTGAGATAGAGAAAAGACTATGAACATTGTTATCCGAGTCACAAAAGCTTATTTGATGTTGATAAGCACATGAAGTGAGTCGACAGACCGTGTGAAGCAACGGAACTTCAGAATAACCAAACACGAACTAATCGGGAGTTACAAGTTGCTTACAAAAGACGAAGCACCCCTCATGTCTCGTCTACTTCATATGTGATTCAACTATAGGAGATTATATATCTCCTCGTTAGCTTTCCAATACATCTTGAACCATGTAATTCTGAGTTCGAACGATGACGATACGACAGAAATAGACAGAACGCGTGAAACCAAGTTTGGGCTAAAGTTTGGCAGAGACACCAAATGGTGTTTCGGCCAAAGCTTGGTCGAGACAACCACGGGTGTTCGCAGCCCAAAAATGCTGTTTTGGCAGATTTAAGCTATTTTTTGACCGTTAACCATCTGGATTTGTTCCAACTGATAGATATCATCCAAGAATATGGTTAAGTCATTACAACTAAAGATAAGAGTGAATCGGTCGTTCTTATCCGAAAACAGGGCTCCTGAAGCCTATAAATACAGCCCCAGGGTCTTTATTTTTTAAGATCTGGAATTCTCGAGTGTTAGTGAAGCCCTGCTGGATTGGAGACTAAAGGAGCAAGAATTTCAAAAGAGAGGAGAAGATCGGATCGAGTTCGTCAGCATAAAGAAGAAGAGCTCGTCAGATCTACACTTCCTGGTTCTTCGCCTTAAGATTGCCCCATTGTAGTAATCTCGAGAAGAGTGATTATCTTGCTATTGCCGAGATAATTGCTTCG
>BQKN01021420.1:4487-14708 GCA_022839385.1 Asparagus kiusianus | reverse complement strand
CATGAACCAACTTCTACTTGCTCTCAAATGAATTGCCCTTTTTAAATATGAAGTCATCGTCTTGTGTGTCATCATTTGGAATTACATCAAGAGGAATATTTTCCATTCTAGATGCATCAATCTATTCATCTCCTTAAAACTCGTTAGCCAGAGGATCCTTTTAACACAATGTAGTTGCTGTTAGAACAAGATCGATCATTCCATCACGAGTCCATGTCATTCAGATCTTCCACTATTACACGTTAGATGCTATTAATTTGTAAGTCCTCTTCTTCACCATCATCCTTAGGACATCACTTATATCTTCCTCTTCTGTCACTGCCCTAGTGGAAGTCCTCATATCTTGATGGAAATCATTATCATTGAGGGCACTTGATGTCCCTCCAAGCAAAGGCCAGCTCAAGTGTTGTAATTGGGTCCAATCCATATCCCATTAAGGAGAAATAAAATCGACGAACTCAACTTCAAGGTCCAACATACATGAATACACCTCGTCATGATTCAAAATGTGGCCTGAATTCCCCTAAATCTTCTCAAGAAACAATTCCACCAAATGTTGCTTCTCCGTCAATGGAAACGTGAACTTTATGTCGTTATAGTTTGAGATTTGAATAACGATGGTTCTGCTATCCATTACAAGTCAATTGCAAAACATGTTGATTTGATGCTTACTAGGATTGATCAATATTAGTCGGTATAATTCATTAATAATCTATCAAAAGAACATGATATGCTAATCACCAATAGTTTCCTCACCCTTCCTTCGTATACGGGCATACTATTATGATCATAGCTAATTTTCCCATTATATAAACAAACAAGAAAGACCAAATTGCTCATAGTTAATTCTGAGAAATAAAAAAATCCATCATCAACTAATATTACATGAATATACTCTAAATACTATATACAACCATGTTGGAGATCTCGTGCTTAATCTACATGCTAAATATGCACCGGAAGACTGTATGTATAATAATACTAAGCATGTAGAGATCATGAAATACAAACTAGGACCATCCTAATTAAATCTAACATGATCCCACTTTCAAGACATGCACGACAACGTCAACATCAGAACCAAGCTTGCTGTAGGGCTCGGGCTTTGGTCTCGTTAGACGGTTTTCATTATCGATCGAAAGTTGACCAGCTCGAGACCAATAAGTCTATTGAGGGTTGGATGGTTGAGGAATCTCAAAATGATGGACCTCATCCCCGCACCCGAGTAGGCTCAGAGAATGAACCTCATCCATAGAGTGAGGTTCAACCAATTCAGCAAGTTGTTAACACTGAGGTTCATCAAGAGAACGAACCTCAAGTTAAGAATCGACCGAGAAGGCGGATGCGCCAGGCTCGTCCTATCAACGAACTTCGCCATAAATATATGACTAACAAAGTTTATTCAGTTACCTAAGTTCGTCAACCTCTATCATTTAGAGGGTCTCGCTCGGGTAAGGCTAAGTTGACGGAGACAACTGGGGGTAGTCCCACCGTTGACCTCTGTGATTATCTCACATGCAAACATAGCATGAATCAGATGCAATCTCATTATTGCTGTGAAAAGCTTATCTCTGCAGTGCTTTTCCAATGCTTGTGAGGAGTCAATACATAAGTCTTCAGTTTTCAAACGATTGACTGAGCCATCGACGATCTCGTCATCCAGAAGAAGGCGCTTTCGTCCCAAGAAACAAGCACCCAAGAATCTCCACGTTGAAGTGACGATTAATATGGTTGGCAAAGGCAAGAACAAAGTCTTAGTTGATTCTTCTGAATCTTCTAATCCTGAGTACTCTCCAGAATTAGGTGAAATGCTTGTTGATGGACAGGGAGTGTATCGGCACACTCATACTCGTACTGGTGTGGTGATTCCACTAGACTACTAAAGATTAGCAGGCATTACAGACGAGGCTGATGAAGAGCCTGAAAACTCAGCCATCGCAACCTCTCAACCTTCTAGTACCGATGAAAGTGAGCAGGCGAGTGCTCACATGGCTAGAAATGAAGAAGACATGGCACGAAGAATAGAAGAGCAACAATCAGCTATTCTCTAACAACAAGAATCTATCAGACGCTTGGAAGCTATAGTAGAGAGACTCCTCGGGGAGAAAGATCAGATAAAGAAGAAAGTCCCTCCCTAACCCTCAGGATCAAGGCGTAGGCGACCTTCACCCGCCGATGAAGAAAATAGTTGTCAAAATCAAGATGGCAATGATGAAGAAGATGAGGAGGAAAAGATTCTGCATATTCATTCTGAATCGTCCGAAGCTGAATCTAATCCTTGTACGAAAGTACGAGATCAAAAATTGGATGATTTCTAGAAGCAACTTGACGCATTGAAGATCCAAGGAAACTTTAAAGACCTGTGGGTAGCTAGACCCTATCCAGTTGAATGGGATACCATCCTATATCCCTCGAAATTCAAGCCACTCAATCTAGTACAATTTGATGGCAATGGCTCTCCTACCCAACACATTTACTATTTTTAGGCACAGACTAGACACATAATAGGGAATGACCCTATCATGACTCGATTATTCATTAGTACCCTAAAAGGGGTTGCTTTTAAATGGTTTTGCAGACTAGAGCCTGGGTCTATTAAATGTTAGAGGGATCTAGAAAAGCTTTTCCTAGCCAGGTTCTTTGATGATGACACCGAAGTGTCTATAGCCACTATTGGCAGAGAAGCAAAAAAAGATAGAGTCCGTTCGTTACTTTACCAAAAGATTTATAAATTGATCGTTGCACTCATGCGATCAAGTCTCGGAAGCTACCCTTGTAGAGATGTGCCGAAACAATCTTTCTATTAACATATTGTCGAATATGGGCGCAGTTGAAGCTCGTTCGTGGAAGGATTTGGTTTAGCATGGAGAGTAGGTTGATAATATGCTCAAGAGGATAGATGTTGAAGAACCTTAGGAGTCTCACCCTAAAAAAGGTGAAAATAAAGGCAACTTTAACTCTCTGAAACAATCAAAAGGGAAAGATACTTTGGCTGTGGATACCAACATGTCCCCTAAATCTTTACAAAGCAGAAACGCAATTCTTCTGGTAATCGTTTTCAGAAGAAAAATGATTTTAAAGATGAGCACATTGTCCCGATCCTCAAGTCTCTGATAAAGACAAAAAAGATCAACCTCCCCAATTTGAGACGTCCTGAAGAAGTGCCAAGGACAAATGATCCTAACTATTGCATGTACCACAGGATAGTACATCACCCAACCAATGCATGCTATATCCTGAAGGATAAGATCCAGGCCTTGCTGGATGCAGGTGTTATGTCCCTTCAGGCGGATCAAAAGAAGGTGTCAGCAAACATGATCTCGTTGTAGTTTGGAGACTTTGCAGAAGTTCAAGTTCAGGATGGTGTGAAACCAATTCCTCAAATCGAGACTGGGTCATGAACCTCGGTCCTCATCAGCAGAAGGAGAAGGGTATAGTTCCTTATACCACTCCCGAAGGTGAAGTCATGTGGATTCATCCTGACCTACTAATAGATGGGCAATGGACATCAGTAGGATCAAAGAAATTCAAATCCAAGCAAAAGTCATGCAATGTTGTGTCTGTCATTCCTGATGAGGAAGTTGAAACTACATTCCTCAGCAGTTCTGAAGACAAGCGGACAACGTTCACCACGTAACTTGTGTAGACATCAGGAACACGTAGAGGAAAATAGTATTTAAAGAAGTACCCTGAAACAGCAGTTGCATCGCTAAGACCGGGGAAGGAGGTGGCGGATAAAGTACAAGCACCTCCTAATGATCCCAATGTGAGGGAACTTCGTTACAATAAGGCACTCAGGAAGGATGTTCTAGAGAGTTTGAAGGGTCCTTTCCAATTTGATGTGTTGGCTCAATTAGCCAACATCCCAGCAAGGATTACCTTATTGGAGCTCTTACACTTATCATGATTGACAAGAGAAGCCCTCTGTGAAGCATTGACGAATAATAAGACTTTTGTTGCTCACACTCCACCAAACCCGATAGAGGAAACATTGGAGGCTTGCCTTCAATATCATTAAATCTTTCAAGAACGGATGCCATGCATTACTTTTCTCCGGAGGATATGCATGTGAAAAATCCGAAGCATGATAGACCCTTATACTTCACAGGGTATATCAGTTCTATTCGGGTAGATCGAATTCAGGTTGACCCTTATTTTGCTTTGAGCATCATACCTTTGAGGTTCACTCGCCATCTTAGGGTCCCACTTCATCGATGGTCAACTACGAGAACCATTATTTTTCGCTTCAATGCTTCCAGCACTCGTCCCGTTGTTGAAAAATCTAAAGTATGATAGGCCCTTATACTTCACAGGGTATATCGGTTCTATTCGGGTAGATGGAATTCATGTCTGTAGGCGTCTAAAAATGCTTATAGGTGTCCGTACATAGCTCGACACGGAGAGAAGACAACGAACGTCGTTATCCAAGTCTAAGAGGGTTATCTATCGTCGACAAGTGCATGAAGCGAAGCGACGAACCAAGTGGCCCGTACGTATCAACCAGCTCATGCGCGTCGGTCAAAACGCGCGCGTCAATCAGCTCGTGCGCATTGGTCAACACGCGTGTGTTAATCAGCTCGTGCGCGTTGGTCAACACGCGCGCATCAATCAGCTCATGTGCGTCTGTCAACACGCGCGCGTCAATCAGTTCGTGCGCGTCGATCAATACGCGCATGTCAACCAACACGCACACGTCAACCAACACGCACACGTCAACCAACACGCGTTCGAGGGTTAGTCTCGCAATGAAGCGTACAAGTCAACAAGTCGACCAAATACACGAAACGACAAAAATACAAGTCCCGGAAGGGCCAAAAAACTTAAGAAATCAGTGAAGCCAAAAATCCCAGCGCGCCGCGCAGGACGGACCAAACCGACCCGCGCCCGTGTGGGTCGGAATGATCCGACCCGCGCTCGCGCGGGTCAGAAGAATCCGACCCGTGCCGGCTTGGGTCGGATCAGTCCGACCCGCACCAGCACAAGTCAGATTTGACCCCGCGTACTGTTTCGACCCCTGTTCGGTTTTTGATGATTTTTCTTCAGATTTGTTCGTTCCTGAGCATCCAAACTAATTTGATATCATCCCCAAATATTGTTAATCAGTTATTAACTAAAGATAAGGAGGAATCATTCATTCTTATCCAAAAACCCCCAACCGAAGCCTATAAATACTAGCTCGGGGGTTCATTTCAAGGGGCGGATTAATTATTAAGACGAGGAGGTGCTACCAGATTGAGGAGTCAAAGGAGCACGAATTTCAGCAAGGGCTAGCGAGATCCCGGTGAATCCCGGCATAAAGAAGAAACAATTCGAAGGATCTAAAGTCCGTTCCCGTCCGTTCCTCGAGATTAGGCTTTGTCTTAATCTTGAGAAGAGCTACTGATTTTTCTTGGTCGATTTTAGCGCTTCAAGCAAATACTTCCTTGGTGAAGTAGGAGCTCTGTTGAATTTTTAGCAACCGGATCTGATCAAAAGTGGTCCACGGATAAACCCAGGCACAGGCGAAGACACCCACTCAAGCAGGAGACAATAAACGGATCTTGCGTTTATTTTTAAGAGAATTGTATCTTTTATTTTCATTGTATAAAGGTCTTAAAAGAGCGATCTTTTTGAACTTATTGTAATGATCAAAGTTGTAATGAGTTATACAATGAAGAAAATAATTTTTGACGAAAACAAACTGGCGACCACAGTGGGAGCCAACGGTCTCGCTGCCGAGGCTATCGTGTCGCAACCGATGATTAAGATCCCAGTTGAGGAAGTGGTCGAATACGAGTTCGACCAACAGAAGTATGAAGAATACCTCTCATCCTCCTCCTCCAGATCCTCCGCTTCTCGTCAACGTAGGAAGATCAACACCCCCGTTGCTGCAGTAGCTGCACCTTGCAACGTCTCTCCAGCCTCCAATGAGTCCAGATCTACAGATCTGAACTCCTCCTCAATCAAGGAGTTGAGTACAGAAGGCACGCCCACTCTATCAAAGAGGGCACGTCAAAGGCGACGTTAACGCCTCGCGCGTCAGCTTGCTAAGACTTTGGAGTTGATAGACGGGATCCGTTACGAGGTGGATCTAAAATTCAAGGAGTATCAAGCAACCCAATAGCGAGCAAACGCCCCCTCCTCCAAATCATCAACGAGTGAATGGATCCAAGTCAAAAGGATCCGTTCAACTCTAGAGGAGCGAATCCAGAAGCGTCGCGCACTTGCCCACGCGCGAATTCTTGTGCAAAAAGCACAAAAGATGCAGAAGGACGTAGCCAAGAAACAACCAAGACTGTATAAAGTATGGAGGCTAAAGTCCAAGATGGCAGTCGGAAAGATCGAAAAACGTAGGTCACTCAGATCTGACCCTCCCGCTCGCGAGACAGTCAAATCCGACCCTCCCGCTCGCGAGACAGTCAAATCCGATCCTCCCGCTCGTGAGACAGCCAGACCCGACCCTCCTGCTCGCGGGTTACCCAGATCCGACCCGCCTGCTCGTGGGTCACCCAGATCCGATCATCCTACTCGCGGGTCACCCAGATGTGACCCTCCTGCTCGTGGGTCACCCAGATCCGACCCTCCTACCCGTGGGTCACCCGGATCCGACCTTCCAACCCGCGGATCACTCAAATCCGACCCGCGCTAGGGTCAAGATAGAAGACGTTCTGCACCTATTTTTGTCGATCCCTTCGAGCTCCGCACCTCCGGTGGAGCACCGCGACAGCGTAGAATTTTCCCGATTTAAGATGAAGATCACAGATCGTCTTGGTTCTTCGCACGTGGGTCAAAGCAAAGCTCCGGTCAAAGAACGTTTGGGTCGGATGACTGAATCCCGAGCGATTACTCTAGCTGGGGATAAGGGTCGCACACGGAAAACTTTTGTAATTGACCGCCTCAGACAGCAAATTAAAGTCCAAGAGCCCGTCAAGAGTTCACGCTTACAAATGCGTGACTCTAAACGCGTGACTCTTGAGAACACTAATAAAGCGGCAAACCCCCTGAAAGAAACGTATTCATCTGACGATGATAACATTATACCTGGGGAGTCGTGCCAACACACGATAGGTTGCTCTGGTCATTTGACCGATGAGTTGTACTATCGGGCTTGGGGTACGAACAAGTCTCGGAAGAGAAATACCCAGGAAACGGAGTCTCACTGCCCGTGCGCTAAGCTAATCAAGGCAGTATTATCAGTGTGTAGCTGCCCCAAGACTGCTCCGTAGAGGGTCTCGGTATTCAAGAGGATCTCTAACGGAGCGACTAAGTCCAAGCTAAAATGTTTCCGCGAGAAACAATCGGCCATTAAAGGTGACGAACTTCCGGAAGTCACAATAAATATGACTGATAAGGGAAAGTCGATTCGACCTTCTAGCTCTGACCCGCTTGTATCGCATCGTCTAACCCGGTTATGATCAGGAACTATTAGACAAATGGATTATCAGAGAATACAGAGAGGGTTATCCTCGGATGATGAAGCATCAGCTACTAACTCGGCAATCACTTTTGATAATACGGTATCCAGTCCGGGACAATCCCGCGAAGTGTTTATGATTAACACCGAGGAAGTAGCTGAAATGGTTGAGGATGCCTTGGCCAAGCAAAAAGAGAACTTCAAGTTTGAAATGGAAACGGCTATACGGCGGATGAGGGAAGAACACGACCAACAAATCCGAGCTTTGTCGAATCAAATTGGTGAATCCAGCCATCGCAACGTTGCTGACCGAGCAAATAGCGATTCAGATGTGGATGAACGCCTCAATGCTGATAACCCTCCCATTGGCCAAAACGTTGGGGGTGACTCCACTAAAGATAACAATGCTGGGGGTGGTTCCACCGAAGATGATAATGCCGGGGGTTGCCGCGTTATTCCTCTTTCAAATCGTCCAAGGCCTGATACGAGCGAGGATGAGAAAATAAAAGATCTCGAGAGCAAAATTAACGCTCTAATGTCTGGTCGAGAGGTGAAAAAGATCGGCATTTCATATCCCTATCCAAGAGAGTAGGATTCAATAGCATACCCGACGAAGTTCAACCTGATTAACTTCACGCCGTTTGACGGGAGGGGTTCGCCCACTCAGCATCTGATCTATTTCAAGTCCCACTTGGGCATGATCTCCAGCAATGAAGCCTTGATGGTTCGATCATTCGTTGGCACCCTCGCGGGCCCGCCTTCAATTGGTACCGCCGTCTCAAGTCTGAAAGCATTAACAGTTGGGACGACCTGGAGAACATGTTCCTCGGTCATTTCTTCGACGATGATGCCGAGGTGTCAATCAGGACACTCTTCGATGAGAAGCAAGAAGACGACGAGACGGTCGACGACTTCGTCAAGCGCTTCTGAAATAAGGCGATGAACTACCAAGATCCGATCATAGAGGACTTTATCCTCCAAACCTGTCACAACAACCTCTCTTTGGATGTGTTGGAAGTTATGGGAGTAGCACTGTTCAACAACTAGAAAGAGTTGAAGGTACGCAGAGAGCGGGCCGAACGATTCCTCAGAAGGAAGCAAGCCGAGAGAAGCCAACCGACGGCTAACCCTCCGAAATCAAATTTCACCTCCCGTGGTAAAGGAAAAGCACCTGCAGCAGCTGTTGACGCTAATTAGACGTCGCAACAGCAACCCCGAAGACAGCAGAAGACTTCGGGTTTGAGACTCCAAAAAGAGTACTCCTTCAAGGACGAAGACGTTCCAGCCATCTTCGAATCCCTCCTTAAAAATGACAAGATCAAGCTACCACCTATTGCAAATCAGGAGGAAGCTGACAACACTACGGATCCAAAATACTGTGCGTACCACAGGAGGGTCCTTTATCCCACCAAGGATTGTTTTGCTCTCAAAAATAGCATCCAAACATTGGTTGAAGCCGGCGTCATAACGCTGGGATAAGCCGAATGAGAATGGTGAGACTCCGACAAGTATAAGAGTATAAACTATTCCTTTCAATACTCTAATAGGTATATGAGTCTAAACTGTTTCCTATCATTGACAGGAAGTTCCTGGAGAATTTTTATATGTAATATTCTTAAGGATAACCTGGTCATGTAACTGTCACGCCCCGCTTCCCAAAATACAGGGGAATCGGAACGAGAACAAGCCCGCGACGTATTAGACTGAGAAGAGATAAGTGCTAGACCCCGTCTTCTCAATCTAATACGCTAAGCGTCAAGAAATACAAACGAAGGCACAGGTCCCCGATCACAGTAGCGAGAATATAATAAACAACTCAGAATAAAAAAATATACATATCACAACTGACTATCATCCCAGACATAAAATACGGGTCAAACATGCCCTTATACATATCTGAACAAAAGAACTGAAGAAATATGAAATACATTGATCAGTCAGGAAAAGGAAATGCTAGGAAAATAAACTGAAAGGAATAACTAAACTTTAACTTGTTCTTCTGCTCCATCTACAAGGCACTCCTGCTGAGAATCCTCTGGCTCCTGGCTTATCTCCAAGCTGGACCTGTTCTTCCTCTAAGTCTGACGTACACCAGAGAAAACAGGTGTACGTCAGGTGCATGGCGTACGGCAAGATCCCACAAAGAGAATAGGAACGGTCGAATGACCAATGTAATAACAGATGCAACAGTAGTAATAATAATAGAAGAGTGACCAAAGCGATAACAGAAATAGAAACATGTGATGATAGTAGTAACAATAGAAGTATGAAACTGGAATACTAACAAGCTAGATACAATCCTTTACTAGATTTTAATAGACAAGAGAATTCATAAACATCCGAGTAACAAGATCAAGCAGCTAACCATCCTATAATCATCCACATAACAAGGTCATACCACTAGATGGAATTAATACTTAAAAATCTACAACTCGAGACGTAGTACGTCGAGCGAAATAATCCAAACAAGGAAACCCTCATGTATATACCATATGTCTCGAATTGTAAATAATTAAATATTAATCCCGATCTATGTATGAAGAAATACAACTAATCAATATCTCACAAGAATCCATAAATCCTAACCAAAGTGACGACACCGATTCACCTTGACCCAACAAATCAACTACAGTGGCAACACCGATCCACTGGTAACAAGTCATGTAACTAGCCATCCTATAACAGGTCACTGGTTCATCTCTCACACAGAGTCAACGCTCATATTATCGGATAACTGACTGTTCGCATATCCCCCACGTGCATCAAATACATTCAAAAACTAAAGTAGCGACACCGATCTACTTTGATCTAACCAATAAATTCATGAA
>BQKN01021417.1:15840-31670 GCA_022839385.1 Asparagus kiusianus | reverse complement strand
CCCAAACCCTAGTTTGATTTCTTGGAGAAGATTGAAGGCTTTCAAGTGGATTTGTCGGGTGATTCTTGGCTTTTGGAGTGGAGTTTTCTTTCAACCTTGCTTCTAACACGTTTTACTACAACCAAAGGCGAGTATCATCTCTACCAATCCCCCTCCCAGTTTTTAAAACGTTTTTAAAGAGATTTAAACATGTTTCATAGAGCCTAAACGAATAGATTATGTATAAAAGACAATTCTTTTGTATTATATGTATAAAGATTAGGTCTTTTCATGCTAAAAAAGGTTGAGAACGTTTTCACAGATGTGGTTTAGATCTGATGATGTTTCTAAAATATGGTTAAACTAAAGAAAGAAGTTCGATTTATTGCTTTTATGCATGTTTTTAGGGTTTTGAATGTAAATCTAATGCATAAAATCATGATTTATATATGTTGATTTGTTTCCAGATAATTTTATCTACTGTACCATGCTTGTATGCAAGTTTCATGAAGTTTTTATCATGTTTGAATTACGAAAACACGATGAGAACACAACATGTAAAAATCTGGAGAAAACGGGAAACAGGGTTCACGGTCGACCGCCACGGTCGACCGCGTGCAGGCTAGAGACCTGGGTAGTCTCTGGAGCCCGTCGCCGTTGACCGCCAGTTGGTTTTGGCTGTGCATGTTCACTTGCGTTGTTTTTTTAGTTGTCGAACAAATTTATCGACCCTATGATGATAGACTATGATATTAGTGATTGTTAAACACCTGGGATGATGGTGAACTTCAGATATGGACACGCACATCGAGATTTGTGCTTGTATGCTAGATTGTGTTAGATTGACACACACTTGACATGAGATCTATAGATTGATAAACACATATTGAATAATGTTATCTTATACGTATCCGAAAATAAGGAGATGAAACATATTTACCGCAGAACGATTGAGTACGAGTATTACAAAAGTATCGTTATTACATGCATCCGGAATAGGGAGATAATAAAACCTATTGCCGCAGAGCGATTGAGTAAGAGCATTACAAAAGTATCGCTATAGTACAAGATGATGTACGCATAGATATTTGATCAGTTATGATTTGTACTTCCATGATAGACTACCCGTGAGTAGGGTATTTATTTTGAGAATTTTGTGCCCGTTATGGGCGACAGATATATTTGTTTTAGCTTAGTTGTTATCCTCTTATATTAGAGTAGGCCACTCAGACGTAATTCGAGATGAGATGATTATTCTTTATGTTGCAGATTGGAGTATTTATCATTTGTTTTTTTCATTCATAGAGAGTTATATGAATGATTTGATATATGTATGTACTGACTCAATTTTTTATATACTCCTACCCCTTCCCCTAGGGAGAGGTAGTGATGATCTTGCTAGCGCTTTGATGCTCGTTGTTTCCCCTCTTTTAGGCAGCGAGTCCGGCGCATGGAGAGTCGCGGTTGATGGGGCATCTTAGTTGTCCGCTTAGCTATTTATTATATTTTGTAGTCTTTTCAGAACTACACATGTAGTTGATAAATTTTAGAATCTAGATTGGTATTTTGTTTCATAGAGTTGAGAGCTATTATGAGACTTTGTTTATGTGACTCATTGTATTTGAGTTTCAGTTCAGACTCAGAGATATGTCTATTTTATTCCAGTTGGGCTTATTATTGATTTTTCTTATGCTTCTTCTGTGTATATCCAGTGTTGTCCTATTTCTATTTTTACCTGTTTGTACCTTCACCTATTTATTATTTCCACTAGAGAGATAGTGATTGTGATTTTGAAACTTGTCATAGCATGGTAGTTGGTGCTTGGCAGGTTTGACAATCCGGGTTTCACCTAGGACTGCAGCCTTGTGTGAACCCTGGGGCGTCACATGATCTAACATGCTACCTTCAGTGAGAAAATCATATTGTCTCTTAGGTGCATGAGATTGTCTTGGATATTTACGGAGTGGTTGAGGTTCCTCTGGTACAACTGAATTAGCTAGTTCTACTAATTTATCAGTATTATTTTGTATCTCTGAAATTTCTTCCAGTTCTACCATGCTCCCACTAATTTCTTTTTCAAGAAATTCCTTCTCTAAGAAGGTGGCATGCCGAGAAACAATTATCTTTTGTTCATCGATGTGGTAGAATTGATATCCAATGGAATTCCTTGGATATCCTACAAATTTGCATAACACTAAGCGAGCCTCTAAGTTTTTGGGATCTTGCTTCTTTACATAAGCATGACATCCCCAAATCTTAATATAATTAAGATGTAGTTTTTTCCCACTGCAAATCTCATATGGAGGTTTAGGCACTGCTTTAGTTGGAACCCTATTCAGTAAGTGTATTGCTGTTTCTAATGCATACCCCCGGAATGAAAAAGGTAACTCAGTGTTACTCATCATGGAACGTACCATATCTAATAGGGTACGATTCCTTCTTTCTGACACGCCGTTAATCGGTGGTGTAAAGGGTGGAGTAACCTGAGAGAGAATCCCATTCTCTTTTAAAATACCTAAGAATTCCGAGCTCAAGTATTCACCTCCTCGATCCGATCGAAGAATTTTAACTTTCTTGCCCGTTTGGTTCTCTACTTCATTTTTGTACTCGATAAATTTCTCAAGTGCTTCAGATTTGTGTTTCATCAAAAACACATGTCCAAACCTTGAAAAATCATCAGTAAAAGTAATAAAGTAGGAGTAGCCACCTCTGGCCATTGTAGACATAGGACTACATACATCACTATGTATCACTCTTAAGAATTCTGTAACTCTTACTCCAGTTCCTGTAAATGGAGTCTTGGTCATTTTACCTTTAAGACAAGACTTGCAAGTCTCATAAGACTCAAAGTCAAATGGATCTAAATATCCATGCTTATGAAGCTCGCCAAGTCTTTCTTTATTAATGTGACCAAGTCTGCAATGCCATAAGAAAGTGTCATTCATAACTGAGTGCTTTCTTTTATTAGTGTGATGAGTGTTCAGAATTGTGTTTTGATTAAGAATATAGATGCTATTGCACAATGTTCCATAAGCCATCAACTTTTGATTAAATATGATATTCATAACATTGTTCTCCAACTTAAATACATATCCATCTTTATCTAATAAAGATATGGATATTATATTACATATCATAGTTGGTACAAAATAGCAGCTATTTAAAATCAAAACGTTTTTATTTGGTAAAGCTAGATGAAAATCCCCTACTGCAAGTGCTGCAACTATTGCACAATTACCAACTTGCATGGTCATTTCTCCAGCTCTAAGTTTTTTATAACTTTTAAGTCCTTGTAACAAATTACAGATATGAGATCCTAATCCGGTATCTAATATCTAGGATGTATGATTTATAGAAAAACAATTCTGAGTAACAAACACACCTGTAGATAAAGCAACAACTTGCTTATTCTTGGTGAGTGAGGCTAGGTATCCTGGGCAGTTCCTTTTCTAATATCCAGACTTATGATAATGGAAGCATTCTGCTGTCATCATTTTTGCCTTTCCTTTATCCTTCTTGACAGCCTTCTTAACACCTTTCCTTAGTTTAGTAGTTTTCTTCATTCCTTTTTTCTTAGCAACCAATTTGCCAGAAGAGAAAGAAGATTGCCCTATAGCCAAGGCTGGTGTTTGTCCCTTTTTCAAAGAATTTTCTTCCTGTCTTAACAAATTAAGCAAGGCAGGAAGAGTGAGCTCCAGATCCATCATCAAAAACTATGATATGAATCGGGAGTATGCTGGTGTCAATGACTGCAGAATGATATCTGTATATCTATCTACATCTAGGCCTACGTTCAAAAGTTCAAGCTCATTGACATAGGCGATCATTTTGAGGACATGATCCCCAACAGAAGATCCCACAGTCATTTTCGTCTAGAATAGATTCCTAGACGCTGCGTACTTCATTAGTCGCGGTTGCTCGCCATACAATTCTTCTGTATTACGAAATATGGATCTGATATCCATATTCTCATGTTGCCTCTGATGGACCAAATCCATAGAGGCAATGGTGAGGTATTGAGCAAGTGAACAATCTTTATTCCATGTATTGCGGATTTCAGTTTCTGCTATAGTGGGTTCTAGGCCTAGAACAGGTTCGGGCGCAGTGAGGACATCTGCTACTTTGTCATAAGTTAGGATAATTTTAACATTCCTCAACGAGTCTTTGTAATTAGGACCGATTAACTTGTTCTGTTCCAATATGAGTTTTAAACCAGGCATAATGGCCTGAAAGAGAGAGAAAAAGGATTTTAGCAGATGTTCAATACATAAAATTGGTTTGGTTTATTTTTATCTAAGTTATGCCTCCTACTATTTTTCGAGTCCCTCAAAACCTTATAAGAGGTGATCGAAAAACAACTCATTGTTTTCAAGTGGGATCAAGATCTAATTATCATTGAATGCATCAACCTTGGCGTATGTCAACAAATTGACACATTCAATAATTGGTAGACGACTTTTGTCTTTTATACTCTTGTGATTCTTGATATGATTTTACCCCTAGTCTTTTATGACCTTGAAGTATACCAACAAATCATAAAATGCTAGTCAAGTTTGTACCCATCATTTCTTGACTGGCTTAAATTTAACTTATGCAAAATCTTGGTGTATGCCAACAAAGTTGCATAACCAACTTAAGCTATCCTTATATCTTATATACAGATGAATACTATTTAGCCATAGAATAGTTATGCCTTGACGTATGCCAACAAACATAGTATTTATAAGCTTAATAGTATTTAACTAAAATGATGGAGGGCTACGGACGATTTCTCAAATCTTTTACCGTAATCAAACTTGATATAGTTTAAAGATGCTCTATATTTATACTTGCAACAATTAAACTAGCCAGGAAAGCGCAAGATTGGTGAGAGGATTCCGAGCTATTCACCGGGAATATTTATCGGATCTTAATTAAGTAGCCACTTCTCTTTAAGTCTATAGCGCGAAAGATTGGGCATCATCCCTAATCTTAAGTTGGGTATCACCCCATTAGCTATACCTCATAATCACTTTCCTTAGACACCAGCTAAAAGTTGGTTCTAAATACATCTCTTTTAACTTTTTGAGATTTATTTATTTTTCACACTAACACGATGTTAATGTCGATCTCACCACTCTATGGTCAATAAACTCTTATCGCCATGTCTCACAAAGTCTAAAAACAAGTTTTTATAATAAAAACTATTCTCTAGTGAGATAGATATATAAACTTTACAGAAAATAGCACCCAATTGTATCAATATCTATAATTGGGGCATAACCAATATATCATCATATATAATGTAAAACTTATATAGAATGGAAGTGGACAACTAAAGAAAATAAAATGCAACTACACTAATTGCATTTTAGCAAGCCATATGCAACTCCTTGCGGTGCTTGCTCCCTTGCAAACTCTGTATTATTACAATCATATAAACATAGGACGTGCAAGCCCCATTTATAATGGAAAAACCATCTCGTAGGATGGGTAATAATATTGCATTAAATATAAAGCAAAAGCTATAAATGAAATAACTAAACTAAGCAACCATAACCCCCACAACCGAACAAGGGCCTATACCCGTAGGCGTAGCCCATGATCGGTGAGCAAGTACCTAAACCCGTAGGCGTAGCCCATGCTCGGGGAGGGAAGAGGTCGTAAATAATTATTACATTTCTAACTTTATTACATCAATACAAAACATGCAAGAGAATAGTTGTCCACTACCATTCATAAACATAACATCCACGCAAGATGATAAATCATATAACTTAATCAACATTAAGAAATATGCATCTATCTAGTTATGCAACATATTGAAAACTAGATAGCATAAGGATTATCCAAACTCATATATGACTAACAAGCTTCTAACATACAACTACACTAGTTGTAATTAATTATTTTACAAAATAACTTGAATTAATTAACTAGTTTCATCTAAACTAGA
This sequence comes from Asparagus kiusianus, assembly GCA_022839385.1. NCBI lineage: Eukaryota > Viridiplantae > Streptophyta > Magnoliopsida > Asparagales > Asparagaceae > Asparagus > Asparagus kiusianus. Next base: position 25,756 of record BQKN01021417.1, on the reverse strand, counting down.
AATTAGAAGCAAGAAAAAGGTCCTCCATGAGTTAGATGTACATGTTAAGATCCAATTAGATGGAACCATGGCTCTGATACCATGAAGGAAATCATGCTATGTCTACATGCATAATACACAGCGGAAGACATGTATGTAAAAAAAATTACTAAGCATGTAGAGAGCATGAAATAATCATATGGACCGTCTAATTAAATCTAACATGATTCTTATTGTTAAGAGAGCATACAAGGTTTGAAAGTCATACTTTTGTAACGTGATTCGATAGTGAATCGAACGACCTTTAGCTTTCTCTTTTGTATGCAGAAAGCTCCTCGTAGTGGATCTCCAACTCTTCAAGTAAACCCGAAAGCTATTAGATGCTGCTTGAGACGCGAGGCAAGATATCCACCCCGGGGTTTTTAAAATCCTACCACTTTCTCTTACTCAAAGATTGCTAGAGTTTAGAAAGAGGTATAGCTCTCTTGTTTTCTCTTATGGAAATTTAATTTTCATTAGCCTTTCATGAAGAGACAGAGCTCATATTTATAGAGTAAAATGTGTTCATAACATGAATGACTCATCCTATGAGTCATGCAATGAATCATCAAATATCAATGATTAATCTAGTGAGCCATGCAATGAATCATCTCATGAATCATTACATTTTAAAATCATGTGCTAATAAACCATGAATCATCTCATGAAACTGAGAAATTTGTTTTTCTCCTGTTTTGAGTTAGTTTCGGATTTCTAAACCCATATTCGTTTTACCCTAATATATATATGAGTTTTTCACAAATTTCTCAGTTTTCCTAAGAATCATAACAACCACGAAAACCCCCAAACCCTAGTTTGATTTCTTGGGAAGATTAAAGGCTTTCAAGTGGATTTTTTCAGGTGATTCTTGGCTTTTGGAGTGGAGTTTTCTTTTAACCTTGCTTCTAACACATTTTACTACAACCAAAGGCGAGTATCATCTCTACCAATCCCCTCCTAGTTTTTAAAACGTTTCTAAAGAGATTTAAACATGTTTCATAGAGCCTAAACGAATAGATTATGTATAAAAGACAATTCTTTTGTATTATATGTATAAAGATTAGGTCTTCTCATGCTAAAAAAGGTTGAAAACGTTTTTATAGATGTGATTTAGATCTGATGATGTTTCTAAAATATGGTTAAACTAAAGAAAGAAGTTCGATTTATTGTTTTGAGATTTTATGCATGTTTTTAGGGTTTTGAATGTAAATCTAATGCATAAAATCATGATTTATATATGTTTATTTGTTTCCAGATAATTTTATCTGCTATACCATGCTTGTATGCAAGTTTCATGAAGTTTTTATCATGTTTGAATCACGAAAACATGACGAGAACACAACATGTAAAAATCAGGAGAAAACTGGAAACAGGGTTCACGGTCGACCGCCACGGTCGACCGCGTGCAAGACAGAGACCTGGGTAGTCTCTGGAGCCCGTCGCGGTCGATCGCCATAGTCGACCGCCAGTTGGTTTTGGCTGTGCATGTTCACTTGCGTTGTTTTTTTCAGTTGTCGAACAAATTTCTCGACCCTATGATGATAGACTATGATATTAGTGATTGTTAAACACCTGGGATGATGGTGAACTTCAGATATGGACACGCACACCGAGATTTGTGATCATATGCTAGATTGTGTTAGATTGATACACACTTGACATGAGATCTATAGATTGATAAACACATATTGAATAATGTTGTCTTATACATATCCGGAAATAGGGAGATGAAACCTATTTACCGCAGAACGATTGAGTAAGAGTATTACAAAAGTATCGTTATTACATGCATCCGGAATAGGGAGATAGTAAAACCTATTGCTGCAGAGCTATTGAGTAAGAGCATTACAAAAGTATCGCTATAGTACAAGATGATGTACGCATAGATATTTGATCAGTTATGATTTGTACTTCCATGATAGACTACCCGTGAGTAGGGTATTTATTTTGAGAATTTTGGCACACCCGTTATGGGCGACAGATATATTTGTTTTAGCTTAGTTGGTATCCTCTTATATTAGAGCAGGCCACTCAGACGTAATTCGAGATGAGATGATTATTCTTTATGTTGGAGATTGGAGTATTTATCATTTGTTTTTTTTCATTCATAGAGAGTTATATGAATGATTTGATATATGTATGTACTGACTCTATTTTTTTATGTACTCCTACCCCTTCCCCTGGGGAGAGGTAGTGATGATCTCGCTAGCGCTTTGACGCTCGTTGTTTCCCCTCTTTCAGGCAGCGAGTCCGGCGTATAGAGAGTCGCAGGTTGATGGGGCATCTTAGTTGTCCGCTTAGCTATTTATTATATTTTGTAGTCTTTTCAGAACTACACATGTAGTTGATAAATTTCAGAATCTAGATTGGTATTTTGTTTCATAGAGTTGAGAGCTATTGTGAGACTTTGTTTATGTGACTCATTATATTTGAGATTCAGTTCAGACTCAGAGATATGTCTATTTTATTCCAGTTGGGCTTATTATTGATTTTTCTTATGCTTCTTCTGTGTATATCCAGTGTCGTCCTATTTCTATTTTTACCTGTCTGTACTTTCACCTATTTATTGTTTCCACTAGAGAGATAGTGATTGTGATGGTGAAACTTGTCATAGCACGGTGGTTGGTGCTTGGCAGGTTTGACAATCTGGGTTTTACCTGGGACTGCAGCCTTGTGTGAACCCTGGGGCGTCACAGTTGGTATCAGAGCTCTAGTTTCAGCATCCTTAGGATTATTCCTATGTCAAATTGTGGAGCTAGGATAGAGTTTCCTACGATTCACGTATAGAGTCAGTTAGGAATTCCTAGAATGAGTGAGGACGATATGTGCGTATATCTAAAAATTTCAAAAAAAAATTTTATGACAATTATTTTATGTTGATTTAAAGTATTTGCGTGAATACTATATGTTATGAATACATATTATGATACGTTATATATATATATGTGTATATATGTTTGCGATCTCACTTACTATGATCATAAGCTCTCCTCTCGATATTATAAATGTTGGAACGAGGATGCAGTCAAGATAAAACTCATACCCGGAGAGCTGGGCAAGCAGAGTCCGAGCCTGTGATGCCCCTAGGTTCACACAAGGCTGCAGTCCAAGGTGAAACCAGAAATATCAAACCTGCCATGCACCCCACCGTGCAATAACATGTTTCACCATCACAATTAACATCTCTCTAGTAGAGTCAACAATAGGTGTAGGTACAAGACAAGTAAAAGGTTTTACAATAGAAACTTGATGAAATGATAGAACATCGAATTAACACATCTCATCAACCGAATAGCAGGAATACATAGTCAAATCTGAAATAAATAATGACAATCTGAAGATCTCAACATGTCTCAAAATACATAGTATCTGATACAGGAAAATAAGGCACACAACCTTTACAACTCTATAACATAAACCTCTCTAGTCTAAAATGTCTCAAGTGGAGTACAAAAAATAAAATACATCTAATAAGAGGATAACAGATATTAGTAAGGGTCGTCCTCAACCTGCGACTCTCCGGGCTCCTGGCTCGTTACCTGAAAGGGGGAGGGACAACGAGCGTCAAAGCGCTAGCGAGCAACATCATAACCAACCCCAAGGGATAGGGCTCGTTGTATATAAAAATACAGTTAATACAATGTAATATAAATCATTTACACAAACATTAACGGGTTTTAGTACTTAGGGAAATACAACACGAGCATAGGTACGTCGAGCGAAATAATCCAAACAAGGAAACCCTCATGTATATACCTTGTATCTCAAATTGTAGATCCCTAAATACAAAACCCGAAGTTGGTCACAAGAAAGATAAAGAAAAAGAAAACATACCCATCTCTACCGATAACATGGAGATAAAACGAAGCTACAATAGGTGTCATGTTCAACCTAGGTAGCTATCAGGCCCCGGCCAAATACATTATGTCGTGTACCTAACTTGGTTGAATAACGAGCTCAAGGTTTAGCAAAAGTCTAATACATGCTTGAAATGGATTATAGTCCAACACGAGGACTTTTATGGATTATAGTCCAACATGAGGACTTTAATGGATTATAGTCCAACACGAGGACTGCGTACAAAAAGTATACATGTCTTATTCCCGTACATACCCTGCTGTACTGACTTAAACTCGTGTCCGAAGTGTCATCTCACATGTACAGGTGAAATCATAATCACTGTATGCATATATACTTATTTACACCCAACATGTGATTTAAACAAAAGCACGAACGAAACAGAAAGAAAGTACTGTGATGAGTCGACTCGTGCTCAAATATGAGTCGACTCAACAGAACACATTTGATAACAGAAAAGGACTTTGTGAGTTGACTCATGACAGTCATGGGTTGACTCATGACTTATGGGTCGATTCGTATACTGACGAGTCGACTCAGCAGAAGCAAAAGGCAACACAACTAGACTTCGTGAGTCGACTCTTGACAGTCATGAGTCGACTCAACCTGATGAGTCGACTCGTGATGAGTTGTGAGTCGACTTACGGGCTGAGATCTGCATATATCACAAGTTAAATTCGCTAACTCGATCCATCCTCCCATTGAACTGATCTACATCTTTATAGCTATCAATTCTAGACTATGATACAGTGAGAAAAACATATTTATCATGAGAAATGATTTTCTTGTAGGTTAAATCTCACATTTAACTCCTATACATGAAAGAAAGAATTTAATCAATATAAAACTCATAATTTTATTCTTTAAATAAAAATTTCAGATCTGGGTTTTCATCAAAAACTTGTTGGTGGGGGTTTAAAATCCGAAATACATGATTTCTAGCATTAACCCTAACAAGGATATTGATTTATACTTGAAAATAAGTCTTAGGCTCAAAGAAACTCAAGAAAAACATTTATAAACTGTTAAAAAGCATAGGAGAAGGGTTGGGCAAGATGTTACTCGCCTCAAAAGTGATGATGAACAATCCCCTTCGCTGTAATCCACGAAAAGCCGCTGAAGATCCCTAAAAATCGCCCAAGAAATCCCAAAAACGAGCTAGGGTTTAGAGGGGGAGAAGGGGCTAGGGTTTCTCTAGGGTTAGCTGATGAAAAAGAGGTGCTTTCGGGTAGAGGGGAATATATACGAGTGGATAAAACCCGACCCGAAACCCAACAAACCCGACCCAGAAAACCAGAAAAACCCCGATGAGTCGACTCATGACAGTCATGGGTCGACTCATGACTCATGGGTCGACTCATAATATAATGAGTCGACTCAGCAAAGACTAAAAGGCAACAGGACTCGATTTCGTGAGTCGACTCATGACAGTCATGGGTCGACTCATGGACTAGAAACTGCATACTATGACTCTGCTGCATATGATTTGAGATCTTGCACACTTAACCTCATTTCTGATACACATATACATACTCAAAATCTACGGGGTCTTACAGAGCCGCAGCAGGCTCCATAGTATTTGATCGACTTTATGGCACCGTTTGCAGAAACAGAGACTAGCAACACTCGAGGAGGGAGTAGCGAGCCACATTATATTTTCTGGAGTTCCATCATCCGTTGTACTAATTGTGCCAATTGAAGAGGTAATACTAATGATTATATCACCACAACTATTTGTTGATAGAGATACAGAGCAGGAGGCTTGGCTCTGTAAGAATAAGAAAGATGTAGGACACTGAGAACACCATAGTACAGGACACACTAGATTCATATGCAGCTTATAAATAAAAAGAAATATGTGAAAATTCTTTAACGTAGACTCAGTATCAAACCAGAGGTTAAATATATTCAGCACAGAGGATATCACCGGAGAATAGCAGCAAAGAATAGCTACGATTTTAGATTTTCGTCGGGACAGTGAATATCACTTATTTGGGAAAATTTTGTTTACTTCTTCGACAAGCAGTTAGAGCTAGTTTGCTTAAAACAGTGAGATATGCCTATAGTTAATTACGAAATCTAGACTAGCATGATGGCAATGACAAGGGCAAGAGGCCTATTATGGGATCTAGAGGACCCCAGCAGCGGGGTAAGGATTTTTACCATCAGCAATAAAGACATTACAAGAAGATAGCAAACATGATTTTATAACACCACAGCAGCGCATGATTCAGGACACATTATATAATTATAATAAGATCGGACATAGAGCAAAGAATTATCGCAGTACACCAGCAGAGACTAGCATGATAGAGATCAGAGCCAATAATCTTAGGGCAACAATTACGGCTAGCATCAGAGGATAGATGTGCTACTGATTATTCTGAGGATGTAGGGGCCTATATGCCAGAATTGCGCTATTCAGAGTATTCATCAGTGTCAGATGGACCCATGTGTTTCACCGCCAGTAGCGCAGCAGGCGTCGGCCACCAGCATAGTTTATGTAGTCGCGCCACGTGATCATAGTGCGAGCAGAGTTTTCATAGTAAATTCTTATCCAGCTCGAATCTTGTTGATTCAGAAGCTTCGCATTTTTTTTTATCTATCATGATGTCATAATTAGACATCAGCTTGTAGCGCAGCGTTTCGATGTTCTATTATCAGTTTCTACTCCTTTAGGAGAGGTGTCCCTATTAGAGAGTATATGTGGGAGATGTGTCATCAGTATAGATGAGTTTGAGTTCATCTTTGTCATGGTCGTGTTGTGGATGTCGAATTTCGACGTCATTCTTAGTATGGAATGGTTATCATCCTACAATATCAGTACCGACTGTTTTGCTAAAACAGTACACTTGTGAGTATTCGTTGGGATTGTATAGATAGTAGCAACCTCATAGGATAACCAGAATGCGGGGTCATTTCTAAAATACGTCAAATAGGTGATGATAGGGGATCGGGGTGCAGTTTTGAGCAAGACTGGAGTTGTCCCAGAGTTTCAGGATGTCGTTCAGGACATACCTACGTTTTCTCCAGTGAGAGAGGTTGTTTCCCTACATCGAGTTGTAGTAGGCACCGTACCGATATTCTGAGCACCTTACCATATCATATAGCACCCGCTGAGATGAGGGAGCTACAGACTCAGCTAGATGAGTTGTTATCACAGAGTTTTTTATCTGGAGTCTTTTTTTTGGAGCACAGGTCTTCTTCGTGGGGAAGAAGGACTATAGCATGCGATTGTGTATCGATTATCGTGAGTTGAACAAGATCACTTCTCGGATCACGGATCCACTGTCGAGGATTTATGACTTGTTCGACTAGCTACGGGGAGCGTAGCATTTCTCAAAGATTGATCTCCGTTCTAGTTATTTCCAGTTGTGAGTGCGGTAAATGGATATTTCTAAAACCACATTTTCTGACTCGATATGGGTCTTTTGAGTTCTTGTTATTCTATTTGGTCTGATCAATACACCCGCAGTATTCATGGATTTGATGAACCGAGTTTTTCATCTATGTTAGGACCAGTTCGTAGTCATTTTATTGACGACATCATTATCTTTTCGAGATCGGAGTCAGAGCGCGAGTGGCATCCTCTATTAGCATTGCGGGGATAGCGGACAATCAAGATTAGAGGCATCAGTGGTACGCCGAGTTCAGCAAATACGAGTTTTGGCTACAAGAGATCAGATTTTTTTGGCCATGTCATCAGCAGGTGGGGCATAACAGTGGATCCAGCCATTGTTAAGGTTGTACTAGATTGGGAGCCACTAAGAACCATTACAGGGGTTCGTAGTTTTAGTATGGTATGAGAGAAAGTTCATTCAGGACTTTTTGAAGATTATAATACCACTTACACACCTTACAAAGAAGGGTGTATAGTTTGCTTTGGGCACGGGGTGCCAGGAAGCCTTTAAGACTATTAAGGCTAGATAGACTACAATAACAATTTTGACTGTTCTAAACAGTGATACGACATTTTTCATTTACGAGGACACATCATTAGCAGGACTACGAGGTGTTTTGATGTAGACCCAGAAGGTATGGTTTATTTCGCGACAGTTTAGGCGCATCGTAACAGATATACAGTACATCCATGCACAAGGAAATTGTACAAGGATCTGAAGAGGCATTTTTGGTGGAGTGGTATGCGCAGAGGGATTGCAGATTATGTGGCTAAATGTTTCACCTGCCAACAAGTTAAGGCAGAACATCAGAGACCTGCAGGAACCCTACAGCCTTTACCCATTCTCGAGTGGAAGTGGGTAGATATTTCCATGGATTTCATAGTAGGATTGTCTAAGTCAAAGAAAGGAAATGATTCTATTTGGGTTATAGTGGATAGATTGACTAAGTCCGCACATTTCTTACCTGTGAGGACAACTTATACGGCAGATACGTATGCGAGGATCTTCATTCGGGAGATTGTTAGATTGCATGGAGTTCCAGAGACGATTGTATCAGATAGAGGCTTAGTCTTCACATCTCATTTTTGGAGGAGTTTCCAGGATGCTTTTGGCAGTCAGTTATCATTTAGCAGTGTTTTCCACCCCCAGACAGATGGTTAGACCGAGAGGGTGAATCAGATCTTAGAGGACATGCTGAGAGCGTGTATTTTAGATTTTCAGGGTAGTTGGGAGGACTATATCCCACTGATTGAATTTTCATATAATAATAGTTACTAAACTACCATCGGGATGATACCGTATGAAGCTTTGTATGGGAGACCTTGCAGATCGCTTATATGTTGGGCAGAGCCAGAGGATAGTCTATTGATTCATCCAGAGTTAGTTAGGCAGACCACATAGAAGGTAGCATTGATTCGAGAGCGCATTCTTACGGCGCAGAGTCGATAGAAGAGCTATGCAGATCAGCAGAGATGATATTTAGAGTTCCAGGTCGGAGACCCGGTCATGTTGAAAGTATCACCGATGAAGGACGTTCAGCGATTCGGTAGACGGGGAAAGCTTGCCCCGAGATATGTTGACCCTTTTAGGATCATCGAGCGCATTGGAGCTGTTTTTTACAGATTAGATCTTCCAGCATCGATGTCGAGTGTACATGACGTTTTTCATGTTTCGATGCTTAAGAAGCATCTGCGGGATGATGAGCAGCAGAGAGTGATTAATTCATCAGAGATTAAGATTCAGGATGACTTGACTACCATAGAGGTACCGGTATGCATACTTGCTAGAGAGGATAAAAAGCTTAGAAATAAAGTCATTCTATTAGTGAAAGTTCAGTGGAACCGGCAAGGAAACGAAGATATTTCTTAGGAGTGCGAGGAGGATGTTCGTTGCGACTACCCGCACCTGTTTGGACAGGTATGATGTTAATGTGCTTATATGACTTGATAGTTGTCATTATCTATGTTTATTTAGCCACATTTATATTTATCTTTAACACTAGAATGGGGATATTTTTGCCTGATCCTTAATCAATTGAAGTATATGGTATATACATGAGGGTTTCCTTATTTGGATTATTTCACTCGACGTACCATTTTTATTTAGTTAAGGATTTAGGTAAGAATGTTCGCATTCTAGGTTGTTAACTTTAAATGTCATTGTGCTGATGCTATGTGATGTATGCAGAAGGAATTCTTAATATGAATTACACCTTCTGAATGTGTTTTCCCAGTTTTTGAGCTTTGAGATGCAACTGCAGAATTTCGAGGACGAAATCCTCTTAAACGGGGGTGAATGTAAAACCCTGATAATTTATGAATAATAAAGTTTTGGTGTGATAAGTTATGATATGTTGATATTTAGTATGATAAATATCATTAAATGGTATATGAGTATAATACCATATGATTTGAGTATGAACGAGTTCATACATGAGAGATAGAAGTTGTGAAACATTCACATATGGCCGAACTCATGAGAATCTGGGAAATCCCAGTCCGGTCGACCGTCGCGATCGACCGCAGCCCGGTCGACCGCCACGATCGACCACGAGACCTGCAGATTGTTTTTCTCCTTTTTTGAGTTGGTTTTGGATTTCTAAACCCATATTCGTTTTACCCTGATATATATATGAGTTT
>BQKN01021417.1:0-15830 GCA_022839385.1 Asparagus kiusianus | reverse complement strand
CCCAAACCCTAGTTTGATTTCTTGGAGAAGATTGAAGGCTTTCAAGTGGATTTGTCGGGTGATTCTTGGCTTTTGGAGTGGAGTTTTCTTTCAACCTTGCTTCTAACACGTTTTACTACAACCAAAGGCGAGTATCATCTCTACCAATCCCCCTCCCAGTTTTTAAAACGTTTTTAAAGAGATTTAAACATGTTTCATAGAGCCTAAACGAATAGATTATGTATAAAAGACAATTCTTTTGTATTATATGTATAAAGATTAGGTCTTTTCATGCTAAAAAAGGTTGAGAACGTTTTCACAGATGTGGTTTAGATCTGATGATGTTTCTAAAATATGGTTAAACTAAAGAAAGAAGTTCGATTTATTGCTTTTATGCATGTTTTTAGGGTTTTGAATGTAAATCTAATGCATAAAATCATGATTTATATATGTTGATTTGTTTCCAGATAATTTTATCTACTGTACCATGCTTGTATGCAAGTTTCATGAAGTTTTTATCATGTTTGAATTACGAAAACACGATGAGAACACAACATGTAAAAATCTGGAGAAAACGGGAAACAGGGTTCACGGTCGACCGCCACGGTCGACCGCGTGCAGGCTAGAGACCTGGGTAGTCTCTGGAGCCCGTCGCCGTTGACCGCCAGTTGGTTTTGGCTGTGCATGTTCACTTGCGTTGTTTTTTTAGTTGTCGAACAAATTTATCGACCCTATGATGATAGACTATGATATTAGTGATTGTTAAACACCTGGGATGATGGTGAACTTCAGATATGGACACGCACATCGAGATTTGTGCTTGTATGCTAGATTGTGTTAGATTGACACACACTTGACATGAGATCTATAGATTGATAAACACATATTGAATAATGTTATCTTATACGTATCCGAAAATAAGGAGATGAAACATATTTACCGCAGAACGATTGAGTACGAGTATTACAAAAGTATCGTTATTACATGCATCCGGAATAGGGAGATAATAAAACCTATTGCCGCAGAGCGATTGAGTAAGAGCATTACAAAAGTATCGCTATAGTACAAGATGATGTACGCATAGATATTTGATCAGTTATGATTTGTACTTCCATGATAGACTACCCGTGAGTAGGGTATTTATTTTGAGAATTTTGTGCCCGTTATGGGCGACAGATATATTTGTTTTAGCTTAGTTGTTATCCTCTTATATTAGAGTAGGCCACTCAGACGTAATTCGAGATGAGATGATTATTCTTTATGTTGCAGATTGGAGTATTTATCATTTGTTTTTTTCATTCATAGAGAGTTATATGAATGATTTGATATATGTATGTACTGACTCAATTTTTTATATACTCCTACCCCTTCCCCTAGGGAGAGGTAGTGATGATCTTGCTAGCGCTTTGATGCTCGTTGTTTCCCCTCTTTTAGGCAGCGAGTCCGGCGCATGGAGAGTCGCGGTTGATGGGGCATCTTAGTTGTCCGCTTAGCTATTTATTATATTTTGTAGTCTTTTCAGAACTACACATGTAGTTGATAAATTTTAGAATCTAGATTGGTATTTTGTTTCATAGAGTTGAGAGCTATTATGAGACTTTGTTTATGTGACTCATTGTATTTGAGTTTCAGTTCAGACTCAGAGATATGTCTATTTTATTCCAGTTGGGCTTATTATTGATTTTTCTTATGCTTCTTCTGTGTATATCCAGTGTTGTCCTATTTCTATTTTTACCTGTTTGTACCTTCACCTATTTATTATTTCCACTAGAGAGATAGTGATTGTGATTTTGAAACTTGTCATAGCATGGTAGTTGGTGCTTGGCAGGTTTGACAATCCGGGTTTCACCTAGGACTGCAGCCTTGTGTGAACCCTGGGGCGTCACATGATCTAACATGCTACCTTCAGTGAGAAAATCATATTGTCTCTTAGGTGCATGAGATTGTCTTGGATATTTACGGAGTGGTTGAGGTTCCTCTGGTACAACTGAATTAGCTAGTTCTACTAATTTATCAGTATTATTTTGTATCTCTGAAATTTCTTCCAGTTCTACCATGCTCCCACTAATTTCTTTTTCAAGAAATTCCTTCTCTAAGAAGGTGGCATGCCGAGAAACAATTATCTTTTGTTCATCGATGTGGTAGAATTGATATCCAATGGAATTCCTTGGATATCCTACAAATTTGCATAACACTAAGCGAGCCTCTAAGTTTTTGGGATCTTGCTTCTTTACATAAGCATGACATCCCCAAATCTTAATATAATTAAGATGTAGTTTTTTCCCACTGCAAATCTCATATGGAGGTTTAGGCACTGCTTTAGTTGGAACCCTATTCAGTAAGTGTATTGCTGTTTCTAATGCATACCCCCGGAATGAAAAAGGTAACTCAGTGTTACTCATCATGGAACGTACCATATCTAATAGGGTACGATTCCTTCTTTCTGACACGCCGTTAATCGGTGGTGTAAAGGGTGGAGTAACCTGAGAGAGAATCCCATTCTCTTTTAAAATACCTAAGAATTCCGAGCTCAAGTATTCACCTCCTCGATCCGATCGAAGAATTTTAACTTTCTTGCCCGTTTGGTTCTCTACTTCATTTTTGTACTCGATAAATTTCTCAAGTGCTTCAGATTTGTGTTTCATCAAAAACACATGTCCAAACCTTGAAAAATCATCAGTAAAAGTAATAAAGTAGGAGTAGCCACCTCTGGCCATTGTAGACATAGGACTACATACATCACTATGTATCACTCTTAAGAATTCTGTAACTCTTACTCCAGTTCCTGTAAATGGAGTCTTGGTCATTTTACCTTTAAGACAAGACTTGCAAGTCTCATAAGACTCAAAGTCAAATGGATCTAAATATCCATGCTTATGAAGCTCGCCAAGTCTTTCTTTATTAATGTGACCAAGTCTGCAATGCCATAAGAAAGTGTCATTCATAACTGAGTGCTTTCTTTTATTAGTGTGATGAGTGTTCAGAATTGTGTTTTGATTAAGAATATAGATGCTATTGCACAATGTTCCATAAGCCATCAACTTTTGATTAAATATGATATTCATAACATTGTTCTCCAACTTAAATACATATCCATCTTTATCTAATAAAGATATGGATATTATATTACATATCATAGTTGGTACAAAATAGCAGCTATTTAAAATCAAAACGTTTTTATTTGGTAAAGCTAGATGAAAATCCCCTACTGCAAGTGCTGCAACTATTGCACAATTACCAACTTGCATGGTCATTTCTCCAGCTCTAAGTTTTTTATAACTTTTAAGTCCTTGTAACAAATTACAGATATGAGATCCTAATCCGGTATCTAATATCTAGGATGTATGATTTATAGAAAAACAATTCTGAGTAACAAACACACCTGTAGATAAAGCAACAACTTGCTTATTCTTGGTGAGTGAGGCTAGGTATCCTGGGCAGTTCCTTTTCTAATATCCAGACTTATGATAATGGAAGCATTCTGCTGTCATCATTTTTGCCTTTCCTTTATCCTTCTTGACAGCCTTCTTAACACCTTTCCTTAGTTTAGTAGTTTTCTTCATTCCTTTTTTCTTAGCAACCAATTTGCCAGAAGAGAAAGAAGATTGCCCTATAGCCAAGGCTGGTGTTTGTCCCTTTTTCAAAGAATTTTCTTCCTGTCTTAACAAATTAAGCAAGGCAGGAAGAGTGAGCTCCAGATCCATCATCAAAAACTATGATATGAATCGGGAGTATGCTGGTGTCAATGACTGCAGAATGATATCTGTATATCTATCTACATCTAGGCCTACGTTCAAAAGTTCAAGCTCATTGACATAGGCGATCATTTTGAGGACATGATCCCCAACAGAAGATCCCACAGTCATTTTCGTCTAGAATAGATTCCTAGACGCTGCGTACTTCATTAGTCGCGGTTGCTCGCCATACAATTCTTCTGTATTACGAAATATGGATCTGATATCCATATTCTCATGTTGCCTCTGATGGACCAAATCCATAGAGGCAATGGTGAGGTATTGAGCAAGTGAACAATCTTTATTCCATGTATTGCGGATTTCAGTTTCTGCTATAGTGGGTTCTAGGCCTAGAACAGGTTCGGGCGCAGTGAGGACATCTGCTACTTTGTCATAAGTTAGGATAATTTTAACATTCCTCAACGAGTCTTTGTAATTAGGACCGATTAACTTGTTCTGTTCCAATATGAGTTTTAAACCAGGCATAATGGCCTGAAAGAGAGAGAAAAAGGATTTTAGCAGATGTTCAATACATAAAATTGGTTTGGTTTATTTTTATCTAAGTTATGCCTCCTACTATTTTTCGAGTCCCTCAAAACCTTATAAGAGGTGATCGAAAAACAACTCATTGTTTTCAAGTGGGATCAAGATCTAATTATCATTGAATGCATCAACCTTGGCGTATGTCAACAAATTGACACATTCAATAATTGGTAGACGACTTTTGTCTTTTATACTCTTGTGATTCTTGATATGATTTTACCCCTAGTCTTTTATGACCTTGAAGTATACCAACAAATCATAAAATGCTAGTCAAGTTTGTACCCATCATTTCTTGACTGGCTTAAATTTAACTTATGCAAAATCTTGGTGTATGCCAACAAAGTTGCATAACCAACTTAAGCTATCCTTATATCTTATATACAGATGAATACTATTTAGCCATAGAATAGTTATGCCTTGACGTATGCCAACAAACATAGTATTTATAAGCTTAATAGTATTTAACTAAAATGATGGAGGGCTACGGACGATTTCTCAAATCTTTTACCGTAATCAAACTTGATATAGTTTAAAGATGCTCTATATTTATACTTGCAACAATTAAACTAGCCAGGAAAGCGCAAGATTGGTGAGAGGATTCCGAGCTATTCACCGGGAATATTTATCGGATCTTAATTAAGTAGCCACTTCTCTTTAAGTCTATAGCGCGAAAGATTGGGCATCATCCCTAATCTTAAGTTGGGTATCACCCCATTAGCTATACCTCATAATCACTTTCCTTAGACACCAGCTAAAAGTTGGTTCTAAATACATCTCTTTTAACTTTTTGAGATTTATTTATTTTTCACACTAACACGATGTTAATGTCGATCTCACCACTCTATGGTCAATAAACTCTTATCGCCATGTCTCACAAAGTCTAAAAACAAGTTTTTATAATAAAAACTATTCTCTAGTGAGATAGATATATAAACTTTACAGAAAATAGCACCCAATTGTATCAATATCTATAATTGGGGCATAACCAATATATCATCATATATAATGTAAAACTTATATAGAATGGAAGTGGACAACTAAAGAAAATAAAATGCAACTACACTAATTGCATTTTAGCAAGCCATATGCAACTCCTTGCGGTGCTTGCTCCCTTGCAAACTCTGTATTATTACAATCATATAAACATAGGACGTGCAAGCCCCATTTATAATGGAAAAACCATCTCGTAGGATGGGTAATAATATTGCATTAAATATAAAGCAAAAGCTATAAATGAAATAACTAAACTAAGCAACCATAACCCCCACAACCGAACAAGGGCCTATACCCGTAGGCGTAGCCCATGATCGGTGAGCAAGTACCTAAACCCGTAGGCGTAGCCCATGCTCGGGGAGGGAAGAGGTCGTAAATAATTATTACATTTCTAACTTTATTACATCAATACAAAACATGCAAGAGAATAGTTGTCCACTACCATTCATAAACATAACATCCACGCAAGATGATAAATCATATAACTTAATCAACATTAAGAAATATGCATCTATCTAGTTATGCAACATATTGAAAACTAGATAGCATAAGGATTATCCAAACTCATATATGACTAACAAGCTTCTAACATACAACTACACTAGTTGTAATTAATTATTTTACAAAATAACTTGAATTAATTAACTAGTTTCATCTAAACTAGAAATTAGAAGCAAGAAAAAGGTCCTCCATGAGTTAGATGTACATGTTAAGATCCAATTAGATGGAACCATGGCTCTGATACCATGAAGGAAATCATGCTATGTCTACATGCATAATACACAGCGGAAGACATGTATGTAAAAAAAATTACTAAGCATGTAGAGAGCATGAAATAATCATATGGACCGTCTAATTAAATCTAACATGATTCTTATTGTTAAGAGAGCATACAAGGTTTGAAAGTCATACTTTTGTAACGTGATTCGATAGTGAATCGAACGACCTTTAGCTTTCTCTTTTGTATGCAGAAAGCTCCTCGTAGTGGATCTCCAACTCTTCAAGTAAACCCGAAAGCTATTAGATGCTGCTTGAGACGCGAGGCAAGATATCCACCCCGGGGTTTTTAAAATCCTACCACTTTCTCTTACTCAAAGATTGCTAGAGTTTAGAAAGAGGTATAGCTCTCTTGTTTTCTCTTATGGAAATTTAATTTTCATTAGCCTTTCATGAAGAGACAGAGCTCATATTTATAGAGTAAAATGTGTTCATAACATGAATGACTCATCCTATGAGTCATGCAATGAATCATCAAATATCAATGATTAATCTAGTGAGCCATGCAATGAATCATCTCATGAATCATTACATTTTAAAATCATGTGCTAATAAACCATGAATCATCTCATGAAACTGAGAAATTTGTTTTTCTCCTGTTTTGAGTTAGTTTCGGATTTCTAAACCCATATTCGTTTTACCCTAATATATATATGAGTTTTTCACAAATTTCTCAGTTTTCCTAAGAATCATAACAACCACGAAAACCCCCAAACCCTAGTTTGATTTCTTGGGAAGATTAAAGGCTTTCAAGTGGATTTTTTCAGGTGATTCTTGGCTTTTGGAGTGGAGTTTTCTTTTAACCTTGCTTCTAACACATTTTACTACAACCAAAGGCGAGTATCATCTCTACCAATCCCCTCCTAGTTTTTAAAACGTTTCTAAAGAGATTTAAACATGTTTCATAGAGCCTAAACGAATAGATTATGTATAAAAGACAATTCTTTTGTATTATATGTATAAAGATTAGGTCTTCTCATGCTAAAAAAGGTTGAAAACGTTTTTATAGATGTGATTTAGATCTGATGATGTTTCTAAAATATGGTTAAACTAAAGAAAGAAGTTCGATTTATTGTTTTGAGATTTTATGCATGTTTTTAGGGTTTTGAATGTAAATCTAATGCATAAAATCATGATTTATATATGTTTATTTGTTTCCAGATAATTTTATCTGCTATACCATGCTTGTATGCAAGTTTCATGAAGTTTTTATCATGTTTGAATCACGAAAACATGACGAGAACACAACATGTAAAAATCAGGAGAAAACTGGAAACAGGGTTCACGGTCGACCGCCACGGTCGACCGCGTGCAAGACAGAGACCTGGGTAGTCTCTGGAGCCCGTCGCGGTCGATCGCCATAGTCGACCGCCAGTTGGTTTTGGCTGTGCATGTTCACTTGCGTTGTTTTTTTCAGTTGTCGAACAAATTTCTCGACCCTATGATGATAGACTATGATATTAGTGATTGTTAAACACCTGGGATGATGGTGAACTTCAGATATGGACACGCACACCGAGATTTGTGATCATATGCTAGATTGTGTTAGATTGATACACACTTGACATGAGATCTATAGATTGATAAACACATATTGAATAATGTTGTCTTATACATATCCGGAAATAGGGAGATGAAACCTATTTACCGCAGAACGATTGAGTAAGAGTATTACAAAAGTATCGTTATTACATGCATCCGGAATAGGGAGATAGTAAAACCTATTGCTGCAGAGCTATTGAGTAAGAGCATTACAAAAGTATCGCTATAGTACAAGATGATGTACGCATAGATATTTGATCAGTTATGATTTGTACTTCCATGATAGACTACCCGTGAGTAGGGTATTTATTTTGAGAATTTTGGCACACCCGTTATGGGCGACAGATATATTTGTTTTAGCTTAGTTGGTATCCTCTTATATTAGAGCAGGCCACTCAGACGTAATTCGAGATGAGATGATTATTCTTTATGTTGGAGATTGGAGTATTTATCATTTGTTTTTTTTCATTCATAGAGAGTTATATGAATGATTTGATATATGTATGTACTGACTCTATTTTTTTATGTACTCCTACCCCTTCCCCTGGGGAGAGGTAGTGATGATCTCGCTAGCGCTTTGACGCTCGTTGTTTCCCCTCTTTCAGGCAGCGAGTCCGGCGTATAGAGAGTCGCAGGTTGATGGGGCATCTTAGTTGTCCGCTTAGCTATTTATTATATTTTGTAGTCTTTTCAGAACTACACATGTAGTTGATAAATTTCAGAATCTAGATTGGTATTTTGTTTCATAGAGTTGAGAGCTATTGTGAGACTTTGTTTATGTGACTCATTATATTTGAGATTCAGTTCAGACTCAGAGATATGTCTATTTTATTCCAGTTGGGCTTATTATTGATTTTTCTTATGCTTCTTCTGTGTATATCCAGTGTCGTCCTATTTCTATTTTTACCTGTCTGTACTTTCACCTATTTATTGTTTCCACTAGAGAGATAGTGATTGTGATGGTGAAACTTGTCATAGCACGGTGGTTGGTGCTTGGCAGGTTTGACAATCTGGGTTTTACCTGGGACTGCAGCCTTGTGTGAACCCTGGGGCGTCACAGTTGGTATCAGAGCTCTAGTTTCAGCATCCTTAGGATTATTCCTATGTCAAATTGTGGAGCTAGGATAGAGTTTCCTACGATTCACGTATAGAGTCAGTTAGGAATTCCTAGAATGAGTGAGGACGATATGTGCGTATATCTAAAAATTTCAAAAAAAAATTTTATGACAATTATTTTATGTTGATTTAAAGTATTTGCGTGAATACTATATGTTATGAATACATATTATGATACGTTATATATATATATGTGTATATATGTTTGCGATCTCACTTACTATGATCATAAGCTCTCCTCTCGATATTATAAATGTTGGAACGAGGATGCAGTCAAGATAAAACTCATACCCGGAGAGCTGGGCAAGCAGAGTCCGAGCCTGTGATGCCCCTAGGTTCACACAAGGCTGCAGTCCAAGGTGAAACCAGAAATATCAAACCTGCCATGCACCCCACCGTGCAATAACATGTTTCACCATCACAATTAACATCTCTCTAGTAGAGTCAACAATAGGTGTAGGTACAAGACAAGTAAAAGGTTTTACAATAGAAACTTGATGAAATGATAGAACATCGAATTAACACATCTCATCAACCGAATAGCAGGAATACATAGTCAAATCTGAAATAAATAATGACAATCTGAAGATCTCAACATGTCTCAAAATACATAGTATCTGATACAGGAAAATAAGGCACACAACCTTTACAACTCTATAACATAAACCTCTCTAGTCTAAAATGTCTCAAGTGGAGTACAAAAAATAAAATACATCTAATAAGAGGATAACAGATATTAGTAAGGGTCGTCCTCAACCTGCGACTCTCCGGGCTCCTGGCTCGTTACCTGAAAGGGGGAGGGACAACGAGCGTCAAAGCGCTAGCGAGCAACATCATAACCAACCCCAAGGGATAGGGCTCGTTGTATATAAAAATACAGTTAATACAATGTAATATAAATCATTTACACAAACATTAACGGGTTTTAGTACTTAGGGAAATACAACACGAGCATAGGTACGTCGAGCGAAATAATCCAAACAAGGAAACCCTCATGTATATACCTTGTATCTCAAATTGTAGATCCCTAAATACAAAACCCGAAGTTGGTCACAAGAAAGATAAAGAAAAAGAAAACATACCCATCTCTACCGATAACATGGAGATAAAACGAAGCTACAATAGGTGTCATGTTCAACCTAGGTAGCTATCAGGCCCCGGCCAAATACATTATGTCGTGTACCTAACTTGGTTGAATAACGAGCTCAAGGTTTAGCAAAAGTCTAATACATGCTTGAAATGGATTATAGTCCAACACGAGGACTTTTATGGATTATAGTCCAACATGAGGACTTTAATGGATTATAGTCCAACACGAGGACTGCGTACAAAAAGTATACATGTCTTATTCCCGTACATACCCTGCTGTACTGACTTAAACTCGTGTCCGAAGTGTCATCTCACATGTACAGGTGAAATCATAATCACTGTATGCATATATACTTATTTACACCCAACATGTGATTTAAACAAAAGCACGAACGAAACAGAAAGAAAGTACTGTGATGAGTCGACTCGTGCTCAAATATGAGTCGACTCAACAGAACACATTTGATAACAGAAAAGGACTTTGTGAGTTGACTCATGACAGTCATGGGTTGACTCATGACTTATGGGTCGATTCGTATACTGACGAGTCGACTCAGCAGAAGCAAAAGGCAACACAACTAGACTTCGTGAGTCGACTCTTGACAGTCATGAGTCGACTCAACCTGATGAGTCGACTCGTGATGAGTTGTGAGTCGACTTACGGGCTGAGATCTGCATATATCACAAGTTAAATTCGCTAACTCGATCCATCCTCCCATTGAACTGATCTACATCTTTATAGCTATCAATTCTAGACTATGATACAGTGAGAAAAACATATTTATCATGAGAAATGATTTTCTTGTAGGTTAAATCTCACATTTAACTCCTATACATGAAAGAAAGAATTTAATCAATATAAAACTCATAATTTTATTCTTTAAATAAAAATTTCAGATCTGGGTTTTCATCAAAAACTTGTTGGTGGGGGTTTAAAATCCGAAATACATGATTTCTAGCATTAACCCTAACAAGGATATTGATTTATACTTGAAAATAAGTCTTAGGCTCAAAGAAACTCAAGAAAAACATTTATAAACTGTTAAAAAGCATAGGAGAAGGGTTGGGCAAGATGTTACTCGCCTCAAAAGTGATGATGAACAATCCCCTTCGCTGTAATCCACGAAAAGCCGCTGAAGATCCCTAAAAATCGCCCAAGAAATCCCAAAAACGAGCTAGGGTTTAGAGGGGGAGAAGGGGCTAGGGTTTCTCTAGGGTTAGCTGATGAAAAAGAGGTGCTTTCGGGTAGAGGGGAATATATACGAGTGGATAAAACCCGACCCGAAACCCAACAAACCCGACCCAGAAAACCAGAAAAACCCCGATGAGTCGACTCATGACAGTCATGGGTCGACTCATGACTCATGGGTCGACTCATAATATAATGAGTCGACTCAGCAAAGACTAAAAGGCAACAGGACTCGATTTCGTGAGTCGACTCATGACAGTCATGGGTCGACTCATGGACTAGAAACTGCATACTATGACTCTGCTGCATATGATTTGAGATCTTGCACACTTAACCTCATTTCTGATACACATATACATACTCAAAATCTACGGGGTCTTACAGAGCCGCAGCAGGCTCCATAGTATTTGATCGACTTTATGGCACCGTTTGCAGAAACAGAGACTAGCAACACTCGAGGAGGGAGTAGCGAGCCACATTATATTTTCTGGAGTTCCATCATCCGTTGTACTAATTGTGCCAATTGAAGAGGTAATACTAATGATTATATCACCACAACTATTTGTTGATAGAGATACAGAGCAGGAGGCTTGGCTCTGTAAGAATAAGAAAGATGTAGGACACTGAGAACACCATAGTACAGGACACACTAGATTCATATGCAGCTTATAAATAAAAAGAAATATGTGAAAATTCTTTAACGTAGACTCAGTATCAAACCAGAGGTTAAATATATTCAGCACAGAGGATATCACCGGAGAATAGCAGCAAAGAATAGCTACGATTTTAGATTTTCGTCGGGACAGTGAATATCACTTATTTGGGAAAATTTTGTTTACTTCTTCGACAAGCAGTTAGAGCTAGTTTGCTTAAAACAGTGAGATATGCCTATAGTTAATTACGAAATCTAGACTAGCATGATGGCAATGACAAGGGCAAGAGGCCTATTATGGGATCTAGAGGACCCCAGCAGCGGGGTAAGGATTTTTACCATCAGCAATAAAGACATTACAAGAAGATAGCAAACATGATTTTATAACACCACAGCAGCGCATGATTCAGGACACATTATATAATTATAATAAGATCGGACATAGAGCAAAGAATTATCGCAGTACACCAGCAGAGACTAGCATGATAGAGATCAGAGCCAATAATCTTAGGGCAACAATTACGGCTAGCATCAGAGGATAGATGTGCTACTGATTATTCTGAGGATGTAGGGGCCTATATGCCAGAATTGCGCTATTCAGAGTATTCATCAGTGTCAGATGGACCCATGTGTTTCACCGCCAGTAGCGCAGCAGGCGTCGGCCACCAGCATAGTTTATGTAGTCGCGCCACGTGATCATAGTGCGAGCAGAGTTTTCATAGTAAATTCTTATCCAGCTCGAATCTTGTTGATTCAGAAGCTTCGCATTTTTTTTTATCTATCATGATGTCATAATTAGACATCAGCTTGTAGCGCAGCGTTTCGATGTTCTATTATCAGTTTCTACTCCTTTAGGAGAGGTGTCCCTATTAGAGAGTATATGTGGGAGATGTGTCATCAGTATAGATGAGTTTGAGTTCATCTTTGTCATGGTCGTGTTGTGGATGTCGAATTTCGACGTCATTCTTAGTATGGAATGGTTATCATCCTACAATATCAGTACCGACTGTTTTGCTAAAACAGTACACTTGTGAGTATTCGTTGGGATTGTATAGATAGTAGCAACCTCATAGGATAACCAGAATGCGGGGTCATTTCTAAAATACGTCAAATAGGTGATGATAGGGGATCGGGGTGCAGTTTTGAGCAAGACTGGAGTTGTCCCAGAGTTTCAGGATGTCGTTCAGGACATACCTACGTTTTCTCCAGTGAGAGAGGTTGTTTCCCTACATCGAGTTGTAGTAGGCACCGTACCGATATTCTGAGCACCTTACCATATCATATAGCACCCGCTGAGATGAGGGAGCTACAGACTCAGCTAGATGAGTTGTTATCACAGAGTTTTTTATCTGGAGTCTTTTTTTTGGAGCACAGGTCTTCTTCGTGGGGAAGAAGGACTATAGCATGCGATTGTGTATCGATTATCGTGAGTTGAACAAGATCACTTCTCGGATCACGGATCCACTGTCGAGGATTTATGACTTGTTCGACTAGCTACGGGGAGCGTAGCATTTCTCAAAGATTGATCTCCGTTCTAGTTATTTCCAGTTGTGAGTGCGGTAAATGGATATTTCTAAAACCACATTTTCTGACTCGATATGGGTCTTTTGAGTTCTTGTTATTCTATTTGGTCTGATCAATACACCCGCAGTATTCATGGATTTGATGAACCGAGTTTTTCATCTATGTTAGGACCAGTTCGTAGTCATTTTATTGACGACATCATTATCTTTTCGAGATCGGAGTCAGAGCGCGAGTGGCATCCTCTATTAGCATTGCGGGGATAGCGGACAATCAAGATTAGAGGCATCAGTGGTACGCCGAGTTCAGCAAATACGAGTTTTGGCTACAAGAGATCAGATTTTTTTGGCCATGTCATCAGCAGGTGGGGCATAACAGTGGATCCAGCCATTGTTAAGGTTGTACTAGATTGGGAGCCACTAAGAACCATTACAGGGGTTCGTAGTTTTAGTATGGTATGAGAGAAAGTTCATTCAGGACTTTTTGAAGATTATAATACCACTTACACACCTTACAAAGAAGGGTGTATAGTTTGCTTTGGGCACGGGGTGCCAGGAAGCCTTTAAGACTATTAAGGCTAGATAGACTACAATAACAATTTTGACTGTTCTAAACAGTGATACGACATTTTTCATTTACGAGGACACATCATTAGCAGGACTACGAGGTGTTTTGATGTAGACCCAGAAGGTATGGTTTATTTCGCGACAGTTTAGGCGCATCGTAACAGATATACAGTACATCCATGCACAAGGAAATTGTACAAGGATCTGAAGAGGCATTTTTGGTGGAGTGGTATGCGCAGAGGGATTGCAGATTATGTGGCTAAATGTTTCACCTGCCAACAAGTTAAGGCAGAACATCAGAGACCTGCAGGAACCCTACAGCCTTTACCCATTCTCGAGTGGAAGTGGGTAGATATTTCCATGGATTTCATAGTAGGATTGTCTAAGTCAAAGAAAGGAAATGATTCTATTTGGGTTATAGTGGATAGATTGACTAAGTCCGCACATTTCTTACCTGTGAGGACAACTTATACGGCAGATACGTATGCGAGGATCTTCATTCGGGAGATTGTTAGATTGCATGGAGTTCCAGAGACGATTGTATCAGATAGAGGCTTAGTCTTCACATCTCATTTTTGGAGGAGTTTCCAGGATGCTTTTGGCAGTCAGTTATCATTTAGCAGTGTTTTCCACCCCCAGACAGATGGTTAGACCGAGAGGGTGAATCAGATCTTAGAGGACATGCTGAGAGCGTGTATTTTAGATTTTCAGGGTAGTTGGGAGGACTATATCCCACTGATTGAATTTTCATATAATAATAGTTACTAAACTACCATCGGGATGATACCGTATGAAGCTTTGTATGGGAGACCTTGCAGATCGCTTATATGTTGGGCAGAGCCAGAGGATAGTCTATTGATTCATCCAGAGTTAGTTAGGCAGACCACATAGAAGGTAGCATTGATTCGAGAGCGCATTCTTACGGCGCAGAGTCGATAGAAGAGCTATGCAGATCAGCAGAGATGATATTTAGAGTTCCAGGTCGGAGACCCGGTCATGTTGAAAGTATCACCGATGAAGGACGTTCAGCGATTCGGTAGACGGGGAAAGCTTGCCCCGAGATATGTTGACCCTTTTAGGATCATCGAGCGCATTGGAGCTGTTTTTTACAGATTAGATCTTCCAGCATCGATGTCGAGTGTACATGACGTTTTTCATGTTTCGATGCTTAAGAAGCATCTGCGGGATGATGAGCAGCAGAGAGTGATTAATTCATCAGAGATTAAGATTCAGGATGACTTGACTACCATAGAGGTACCGGTATGCATACTTGCTAGAGAGGATAAAAAGCTTAGAAATAAAGTCATTCTATTAGTGAAAGTTCAGTGGAACCGGCAAGGAAACGAAGATATTTCTTAGGAGTGCGAGGAGGATGTTCGTTGCGACTACCCGCACCTGTTTGGACAGGTATGATGTTAATGTGCTTATATGACTTGATAGTTGTCATTATCTATGTTTATTTAGCCACATTTATATTTATCTTTAACACTAGAATGGGGATATTTTTGCCTGATCCTTAATCAATTGAAGTATATGGTATATACATGAGGGTTTCCTTATTTGGATTATTTCACTCGACGTACCATTTTTATTTAGTTAAGGATTTAGGTAAGAATGTTCGCATTCTAGGTTGTTAACTTTAAATGTCATTGTGCTGATGCTATGTGATGTATGCAGAAGGAATTCTTAATATGAATTACACCTTCTGAATGTGTTTTCCCAGTTTTTGAGCTTTGAGATGCAACTGCAGAATTTCGAGGACGAAATCCTCTTAAACGGGGGTGAATGTAAAACCCTGATAATTTATGAATAATAAAGTTTTGGTGTGATAAGTTATGATATGTTGATATTTAGTATGATAAATATCATTAAATGGTATATGAGTATAATACCATATGATTTGAGTATGAACGAGTTCATACATGAGAGATAGAAGTTGTGAAACATTCACATATGGCCGAACTCATGAGAATCTGGGAAATCCCAGTCCGGTCGACCGTCGCGATCGACCGCAGCCCGGTCGACCGCCACGATCGACCACGAGACCTGCAGATTGTTTTTCTCCTTTTTTGAGTTGGTTTTGGATTTCTAAACCCATATTCGTTTTACCCTGATATATATATGAGTTT
>BQKN01021415.1:1279-16805 GCA_022839385.1 Asparagus kiusianus | reverse complement strand
TAAGGTGCTATACTTTGTCAATAAAGTGCTATACTTTGTAATATAGTGCTATACTTTGGCCAAAAGGTGCTATACTTTCCCATAAGGTGCTATACTTTGCCCAGAAGCTTCAAAATTGCGCGAGGACCCCCCGTCGCGGTGGATGATTGGTCAATAACACGTGACGTAGGTCGTCGAGTGGTTTCGTCGCGGCGAAAAAAACTGATTTGATTTTAGGCTCTTAAGCTGTAGAATTTCCAGAAAGTAAAAGGTGCTATACTTTTCCAAGAAGGTGCTATACTTTGTCAATAAAGTGCTATACTTTGTAATATAGTGCTATACTTTGGCCAAAAGGTGCTATACTTTCCCATAAGGTGCTATACTTTGCCCAGAAGCTTCAAAATTGCGCGAGGACCCCCCGTCGCGGTGGATGATTGGTCAATAACACGTGACGTAGGTCGTCGAGTGGTTTCGTCACGGCGAAAAAAACTGATTTGATTTTAAGCTCTTAAGCTGCAGAATTTCCAGAAAGTAAAAGGTGCTATACTTTGCCAATAAGGTGCTATACTTTGTAAATAAAGTGCTATACTTTGTAATATAGTGCTATACTTTGGCCAAAAGGTGCTATACTTTCCCATAAGGTGCTATACTTTTCCCAGAAGCTTCAAAATTGCGCGAGGACCCCCGTCGCGGTGGATGATTGGTCAATAACACGTGACGTAGGTCGTCGAGTGGTTTCGTCGCGGCGAAAAAAACTGATTTGATTTTAGGCTCTTAAGCTGCAGAATTTCCAGAAAGTAAAAGGTGCTATACTTTTCCAATAAGGTGCTATACTTTGTCAATAAAGTGCTATACTTTGTAATATAGTGCTATACTTTGGCCAAAAGGTGCTATACTTTCCCATAAGGTGCTATACTTTGTCCAGAAGCTTCAAAATTGCGCGAGGACCCCCCGTCGCGGTGGATAATTGGTCAATAAACACGTCACGTAGGTCGTCGAGTGTTTGCATTGCCCTAAAAAAACTGATTTGACTTATCACAATAAGTTGCTGAATTTCCAGCGACCAAAAGGTGCTATATTTTATCGATAAGGTGCTATACTATTGCCATAAGGTGCTATACTTTATAATAAGGTGCTATACTTTATCAATAAGCTGCTATACTTTCCCATAAAATGCTATACTTTATCAAAATCTAAAAATTGAGCGAGTACGCCTCGTCAAGGTGGATAATTGGTCACGCGACACATAATATTGCCCAATAGGTTGTAGTTAACACAACCTACCATCAAAATTTCTTCAGTTCAATCAGTGCATCAGTTCATTACAGATATTCATATCTATCAACCACTAAACTCAAGCGCATAACATTGAATGAAAATAATCCATGAAGATTGAATGGAAATAATCCAAAATCACCACTATCGAAACGTTGTATACATTTCTACTAGATACATTTCTACTAGTTACACTGATAAATTTGATACAACATGATACATTGGATAGTGCATTTGATACAATATGCACACAAATCATCTATATATACATAATATAGAAAATTTCATACAACACGATACATTGGATACTACTTGGTACATCATATTGCAGGCTGTAGTTGATTTGCCGTTTGGGTTGCAATGTGACAGCAATGCGAAGATCTGATCGAATGCCAATAGTGGGGGATTCTCTCATGTATTTGATTGGAAAGTTAGTGTGCATTGACGAATGGTTTCTGATTGAGGGGTAGTTGTGCGTTACGTTAGGTGTGCCATTGATGATGGAATATATGTATCCCACCATAAAAATGTTACAATCTACGCTCCTGCACAAATAAATGTCACAATCAATGATTGCATGATAAGAAAATTTTATTAACTGTCAATTCTAACTTATCGTGCATTTCCAAAGCAAAATACATGAAAGTAATATCGAGAAATGCTAGCATAAGAGGCTTCATACCACTTTCAAAGGAATCTTCTATAAGCTTTTATGCAATATCAATTCTAACTTATCGTGCATTTCCAAATCAAAATACATGAAAGTAATATCGATTTTGATGTCGTAATGCTTCGAATTATCAAAACCCACAAGAACAATAAGAATCTGAAGGACCACCAAGCAATAAGAAAATTAGAATTTTTATGTTACAACTCGTCACCATTCCCAACACCAACAAGTAAGAATAATCACCTAGTAACTTTGTACGCTTGCAAAAAGAGGGAGGATTTTCACATCAATCATCAACTCTAAGGAAAATTCTATTCATAAATGCAAGCAAGAACTATAGTTCTAATTTTAAAACATAATGTCCAGAGAGGAACCATAGTTATGTAAGTCATGGTTGATATCTCATGAATGTACATATCTTATGAGCAATTGAGCATTAAGTAAAGGTTACCTTCACTTTTTCCAATAGCTTTTTGGCATCAGCGTTATTTTTGAAGCGATCACGGACAGGCTGCAAGTTGTAGGTTCATGAGATTTTAGAATGACCGAACAATAAATTAGAATTTGAGTAACCAACAATCATCAAAATCAAATATTGATAAGAGAGACAAGCTGACAACTTGCAGTGTTGGGAGCTGTCAGGAAATGTGAAATTGAGAGTTTCGAGAAGGAAGCTTCTGAGATGAACAAGAGGTCATTCAAGTATGCATGGGTTCTTGACAAGCTCAAGGCCGAGAGGGAAAGAGACCATTGACAATGCTCTATGGAAGTTTGAGACCACCACATACGACTGCACTATTATTGATGCTCCTGGGCATCGTGATTTCATCAAGAACATGATTACCGGTACCTCTCAATCTGACTGTGCAGTATTGGTTATTGACTCCACCGCTGGCGGTTTTGAGGTTGGGCAGACACGTGAGCACGCTCTTCTTTTGAGGTTGCCAGGCAGTTGGAATTTGAGTAACCAACAATCATCAAAATCAAAATCAAATATTGATAAGAGAGAACACTAAGCGTAAATTCAACAAACAGGTGGTGGGCAAAGAGTTGAACTAACCTGACTTGCAATGGAGAACAACATAACCCACCTCCTTCTGCCGAACCCACTTCCTTTGAGCGCCAAGGATCCTCACCATCGTCGTCGGCTTATGCGAAAGCAGCTCCTTACAAAGCCAGGCGGTCTTCGACCTCCGCCATTACTCCGAGTGCTCCTCAAGCTCCGTCCACTGGCGGCAATGACAAGTGCTTCAGGTTGATGGGCGAACTACAGGGAGTCAATGTCGAAATCATTGGTGGGCTATTCATCTACTTCAAGGTCGTCGGTGGTGGGTGACGTGGCGGCGAGGGGAGATAGGGGCAGTGGATGCAGAGGTTGATGGGCTTGAGGGAGGAGGGGAAGTGAAGGGAGGGAAGAGGAGGAGGTTGGTGGTAGTGGTTGAGGGGAAGTGAAGGGAGGGAAGAGGAGGAGGAGGAGGGGAGAGGGAGAGATCTCTTCTGAGCTCAGATGGAGGAGGAGGGGAGAGGGAGAGATCAGTTGGGGATGAAGGGTAGTTTAGGATTTTTCAAATTTTTTGGATAAATACAGTATAAATAATGGGTGTATTGTACATTTGGGTTTAAAAATAAGTGAGATGTGATATTGTGGGTCTATTGATGTTTTGAAAAGTGAATGGGTTTTTAAATAAGTTGGGGTAAAACTTTGGGTTAAAAGAGGATTTTCCCTAATTTTTATACATGGAAAGTTTCAAGATAGTTTCCTCGCTCAAGTACATTCAATTGAAGGAATGGTTTTTTATTTAACAATCATTACATAGTCCGCTTCACCTACAACTAATCCTAAATGGAGATTACGATCAAGGCTAACTTGTTAAGGTTCACGATTATCGAAAGAAAAATTAGAGTTCAGTGGTAAATTAAAGTTGGAATAACCTAATCATGTGCATCACGTCACCTCAGAATAATAAGGCAGCAACTGTAAGCATGACATTCTTTATTTATCGTCACTTGCGAAGAAATTTAAGGTTGTGCTTCACAATTCAAATAAACCAAATTTAGGGGATGCAAGCTTGGTCCAAATACTAACTTTTAGTTTATAAAATTTCTTACCACTAGTGAACCAAAAATTTAAATTCAAATCATGATCATTCAACGAGTTTTCTTTTGAATCCGTCCAACATTATTCGGAGTTGTGAGTCTAATGTAGCGTCAAGTTAGTCATGTATCCATTATCTAGTTGTAACTTCTCATAGTAGTTTTCACGGAGTCCAAATTCTATCAAAACATTTATATAGAGAATGGTGATCTATACCATTCACGACTAGGAGTGGGCATGTTTGGTAAGCAGAAAGTGAAAAAAAAAGAGAAAGTATTTTCTCATGAATATGCTTTTTAATTACTTTTATTTTTGCAAAATCTTGTTTGGATGTTAGAATGTAAGGTGGGAAAGTTGGATGCGTCAATTACTTTCTTCTTGTTCTATTTAGTTATCACTAAAAGCAATAGTCGAAAGTTGACGAGTAAAACTAAAATTATACATAAGAAATCTAACTCTCTCCTCTCTCTTCACTCTCTGTTCACTTTCTCTAATTTTTAGATAAGGGTATGTTTGTTTGCCTAAAAAAAGTGGTAAATCAAAGAAATGGAAAACTATTTCTAAAAAAAATTGTTTTGAGGGTGTTTGGTTTGCTAAAAATAAGAAGGAAATCAAAGAAATGGAGATGGGATGATATGAGTTGTCACCTTTTATTATAGGATGATGTGAGTGATTTTTTAAGAAAACTTGTTTTGATGTTGTTTGGTTAGCAAAAAAATAAGGAAATGAATTATAAGAAACTTATTTCTTGTAATAGGTTGTTTTTTTTGTTTGGTTAATTCTTAAAAATAAGAAAATAGATGAGATGAGTTGTCATTATATTATTGGATGATGTGACCCACACTTAAGGAAATTATTTTCCTAGCTTTTTGGGAGGAAATGAGTAGAAATAAAATGTTAATGAGATGAGATGAATTGTCACCATCTTATTGGATGATGTAAGTGATTTGAAATGATGGGATGAGATGAGTTGAATGATGTTGTGGATAAAAATAATATTTGATTAGATGTGGTGGATGTGTTGTTGGATGAAAATATCATTTTATTAGATGTGGTGGATGTGATGGATGAATTGTCGGATGGAAATAATATTTTATTAGATGTGATGGATGAGTTGTTGGATAAAAATAATATTTTATTAGATGTTGTGGGTGAGTTTTAAGGATGGAAATGGATGAAATTGTATTTTTTGAGTTTTTTTTTGTTTTCATTTCTATTTCTTGGTTTTTTAGGAAATAACCAAACATGCCCTAAAATAAAATAAGCTAAAATACTAAGATGACATTTCACTTTTCATTCACTTGCCAAATGCCAAATAGGATAAAATTATATTTTTTGATTTTCTGTGCATTTTCCATTTACTTCCCGGGTGCCAAACACGCCCTTCGTTTTGGAAACAGCCCCTTAACCCCTTTCACTTTCTCAATAAATTAAAGAAAGTGAAGAAAGATGAAATACATTTTTAGATTTTTTACATACCATTTTAATTTTACTTGTTCACTTTCTACTTTTTATTTTCCATGATAACCACAAAAAGAAGGTAAGTGCCACATTATTTAGCACAATATCTTTCTCTATTTTTACTTTCTATCATCTAACCTAGATTTTACAAAATAAAAACTAATAAGATAGTATCTTCTTGAATTTTTTTCACTTTCCATTTATTTTTTGCTTGCCAACCGTGCCCTAAAATGCTATTGTGACGCCATTTACTTTTCAATCAATTTTTTTTATTTTTTAAATGTTAAATATGAAAAAGTTAGAAAGTGACGTTGCTTTCCAATATTGAGTCCACTCTCCATTTAATTCTCCGTTACCAAACATGCTTATTCTTCGGAGCCTGTTTTCATGAGCAACTCACATTATATCGTCATTAATCTGTTCTTGCAGAACACCAGACCGAAGAGACACTTACGCTACATCTAAACCGTCAGATCCTTCATGAACGGTTAGCATGCATTTGATGACGAGGCACTCCTCATACCCGTACTCCTATTGGTCAGCGCTCTCCCAACCGGCGATACCCAGTCACCAACAAGTTCACCCTCACCCAAGCGGATCCCGCAACCGGTAGAACCGGTGACAAGTGGACACGTAACCAAGTGGTTCTTCTCATTCTCAAAGCAGCTGTTTTCTCTCTCCTCGTTCCCTCGTTCTCTCTCTTTGGCACCGCTGAGCGCCATCGATCTCTGATCTCAATCCTAGATTTGTAACCCTTTTCATCTGAAATTTCTTTGAATTCCGGCGATTTGATCGCCGGATCTGATCTTATCTCCTCGAATTCGCGTGGAATCGCGCGAGCGAAGAAATCAAGGATGTTTCTTGTAGATTGGTTCTACGGCGTGCTGGCGTCTTTGGGATTGTGGCAGAAAGAGGCCAAGATCTTGTTTTTAGGGCTCGATAACGCTGGGAAGACAACGCTTCTTCATATGCTGAAGGATGAGGTTAGATCTTTGGTTAATTTCTTCATGTTGTTGTGTAGTTCTTGAGATTTATGTAAAGGCTGTTGATTTTCTGGATTAAATTGGGATTTTTTGAGCAGAGATTGGTTCAGCACCAACCGACGCAGTATCCGACGTCAGAAGAGCTGAGTATTGGGAAGATCAAATTCAAAGCGTTTGATCTTGGTGGTCACCAGATCGCGCGCCGTGTTTGGAAGGATTATTACGCCAAGGTCATTTCTTTTCCCCCAATTTTATGTATATATTGCTCTATCTCTATTAGGTTTGTTAAATATCTGATCCAGCTTTTGTTTACAGGTAGTTTAAGATCTTTGTTCATAGTAGGCTTACAGTTATGCGAATTGTTTGATATGTACTTTGTGATAGCTTTTGTCTATCTTCTTCAATGTCTTCAGGACATGATGCCCTTGTGGGCTATGAGTGCATGAATGAATACTATTCTAGAATTTTTTTTGAAAAAGTTCCTTCCGAAAGTGTTTTCCCCCCTTAAAAATGTAAATGCATTTACAAAATGAAAAATGTTCAAGACATATCTTTTTCTTGGAAAGGGAAATGCCATCGGACTGCCATTTGGCTTCATTACCGGCAATGCATCATATGGCTGATTGTTTTGTTGAGCTTGTGACTTGTGATATTACAACTTTGAAAATAACTTTGCTTTTGCTTACTTCTAGTATATTCCTTTCTCGACCTCGTATTTTGCTTAAGCTTGCCTATCTTACTCTTTTTCAGAGGATTGCTGCTAGAATAGAATAACTATTCAGACATAATTCATTAAGTATTTGCTAGTAGAATTTTTTCTTGAAAAGATAGCTTTCATAATGACATCTTGTTAAACACATAAGCATGCATAACCATGTATGAATCTCGTGCATTAAACTGTAGGATGTTGATGTTAAATTTTTTTTGTTATATTTTGTTTACTCTTATAAGTTTATGATGTTGGGTTCTGTAAAAAGAAATTGTAAATGACCTACCAAAGGTTTTCTATATACTTTTAACTGTTCAAGCCTGTGAGACAGTTGTGGGGCTGTATTGTGTATTTGAATCTTTGTGAAAAGATGTTGCTAGCTTGAGTCAAATAATTGCTTATATTTCATTCAAAATCCCCTTTTAAAATCATAAATTATTTAACTACCCATTATCCTAAATTGGATATTTTCTTTAAATCAGTTAATAGCAAAAAGTTCTGTTTGTAGGTTTAATATATAGTAAAGTAAGCTGGTACGAACTAAGACTGTGTTCATACATGTTTTCTTTCTTTTATTCTCTTAACTTTAGATTCAGAAGCAATGTATGGAGAATCTATGCATGTTACCTGAGGATATATTGCTTACCTTTTTCCCACAATTAGACATTTCTTATTATTCTCTTTAAAAATGTTTAGTTCAATGAGAATGTCAAATATTCTAATTTGTCATATATACTAATCTCACTCGTTTTTTATGTTCTAAGCTAGCTTGCTTTAGGTTGTTTTCTCTTTGTTTCTTTTGAACCCATTCTAAATATCTTGGGTAGAGGCTTTCGGAGTTTGTTTGTTGTGATTCCAATTATTAGGAACAGTTTTGTGTTGAAACAGTTTGTTGCATGTTTATATGTTATTCACTGTAGCAAAATCATTTCTATCTGGTTCATTATCAGCGGAGAAGCATGAAACAAGTCTAGACTCTAGAGATATTTGACGTGATTGGGGCTAAATTGTTTCTGATTCCTTGTTTTCCATTTGTCTGCATATTGAATATCTAATCATTCTATACTCATCTTACTTTAATTTTCTTGTACTTATATTTTTCCCTTTATCTTCTGTGCACTCAGGTAAAATAAGTTATACTTTTTTGAGATTTATATACGTGATGAGCCCTTTCATATTAATGTAACTTTAGTACTAATGTGTGTAGTCAATCTGTATTGATACAGATATGGATTGCATTTGAGAAAAATGGATACGTATTAGACAATATAAAATGCAAAGGCTTATTGTTTATTTGATATGAGGAGTATCTGAATGAAAGGATAAAAGCTTTTTTTTTAAAAATAAAATCTGTATTGATATCCATATATGTGTCCATATCCATATCCGATTTGAAAATAAAAAAAAGAATATCCATATCTGTTTCTGGATTCAATTAGATGAGGCATTAAATATTAATATATGTATTCAATTGGAAAAGTATATCCCTGGATATCTGAATCCATTTTCTACTAAGTTTGCACAATTGTGTTGTGGTCGTTCTTTGTATTTTTTATTATTATTAGTTCTAGTAACTGTGGATGTATCTTGGTGTATGCTTCTGACTATGATAATTATCTACTTTTTATTTTGTTACACCTGATTTGACTTTTCATTGGTTACTACAAACAGTTGCCACTTATCACTGAAGTACCTAATCTCAAGGGTTTTTGGAATGCGTTACTAACCTAATAAAATATGATAGCGAGGGAAAAAAGAAACAGGCCTTTTGAGGTCTTTGTTTTTTAGAAATCTTTGAATGTTCTCCTGTGGTAATCTTTGGAGAACCAGCATGTGCTTGACATGTTAGTTGTCATATGAGCAAGAAGCTTACTTTGTAGGAAGTCAAAAGATTGGGAGTTTCCTACTCACTTCAACTCTTTTCTAATTGTCAAACAAATCTAGGGTGAGTGTTACAAGTCTAATAATGTTAATATGTTTGCTTTCGTGTAATGTGGAGTAAGATGATGTTGTTCAGGGCTTGCTATTTCTCTATTGGTTGAGAAGTTTGCACTTGTGATGAACCATTTTGTGTGATATAGAAACAATCTAGATAGTGTTAAGGAAAAAGATGTGTCTAAGATCTTTACTATCATTAGTCGAAAGGGGTTGCTACTAAGTGAGGAAATGACGTCTACTGACCTTGTTTACTTTTTTGTGTTTTTGGGTGCCGATCTTTATAAAGAAGGCCAAATAGTTACCAACTCTACAATCTACATTGTACATTCTGCTTACTGCTTTTAAGTTAAAACTTTTTGAATGTTGATTTGGACCATGCTTATGTTTATTAGTTGAGAGATTGTTAATGAAATGATTGATTGCAAGATAGAGAATAAAGTTGACTAATGCATTTTTTTCACACTGCCATTGTTTAGACGTAATCAAGTCCATCTGGTAGCTAAGAGTCTTTAGACAATTCTGTATAATTGCAATATGTTTGGAGGTTGATTTAAGCCACTACTCGCTCATATCAATATGTTATGCTACGTTAGAAACTATCACACGAATTTATATGTTTGAGGTTGTTAGCATGATGGTTAGTGCTTGTAAGAATCCATTATCCATCCCAATCCTGGAAGTAGCATATAGTTCTTCTATTACATAATTTACATTTTGTAATGACGAAGTACTATTTGATAAAAACAAATCTTTATTGCTAGGTCCTGCATACCTTATGTGAATCTGTATGTGAACATATGATAATTTGAGGATCTTTCGTATTGGCAAGTATTATACAGAATTTATGGACAAGTTTTTTTAATACGTCCTTAAAAGTGTCTTAAGATTGAGTAAGCCTTCATGAATGCATGTGAAGAATTCATCCAAATTTTCTTGCTGCTTGTCGAATATCTTTAATGATGAATCTTATGACTTGAGTTTTACTGGATCCATTGTTATCATATTGATACACAAGTAATCTCATGCATCTGAGCTCAGTGTCTCTTATTTAGACTTATTTGCACGCTCATATTTACGCTATTTTCATTGTTATTCTCAAGTCGTTATTCTTGAGTCTCATTGGATATTTTGTTTATTCTTTTTGCAGGTGGACGCTGTTGTTTACCTAGTGGATGCATTTGACAAGGAAAGGTTTGCAGAGTCGAAGAAGGAGCTGGATGCACTCCTTTCGGATGACTCCCTTGCAAACGTTCCGTTTCTCATCCTGGGAAACAAGATAGACATCCCATACGCAGCTTCAGAGGAGGAGCTGCGCTTTCACCTGGGACTGAGCAACTTCACAACCGGAAAGGGCAAAGTCAATCTCGTGGACTCCAATGTCCGTCCCCTTGAGGTTTTCATGTGCAGCATCGTTCGCAAGATGGGCTACGGCGATGGCTTCAAGTGGCTCTCACAGTACATCAAGTAGGGACAGCCCATGATGAGTGAAGAACTAGGTAAAGGGTTCCTCTGTGTAGGCATTATTATTATCAGTCTCCACCCTAAACCTTTCTATATCCTCCCGCACTGCTCTCTACTCAGGGTTTTGACTGGAGTTGTCCTTTGTTTTTGTTTTCCTATTTTCTGTTTTCCTATCGCAAACTTGTTTCGTGGTTGTTATATTTGGAACGAGAACCCTGGAAACAGTGTATAGTGGGACCTTAATGTTATATCACCTGATACACTGGGCTATCCAATTGTTGGGTGCTTTTCATTTCCCTTTGTTAAACCATATACTTTTTCTTTGTATTATTTATTAATTATTACAGGTGTTAGTTTGTTTTAGTTATCGTTGAATGTACTAAAACATTCTTGTTCATTTTTCTCGCCATTGTTCTCGCCCTTGAACAGGATATATGCATTTTTAGTGCCCACTGTTTTCTTTTTTTCCTGAAGGTGTGTTATACGATGATTTGCTGAGATGCGGTTCAATGAAACAGGGATGAATAATCCGAGGATAAAATAGTTTATCGAGAGTTGTATATTGAAAATTGTGTCTAACCTTACAATTTGAAAGATCTGTGAAAAGGAGTACTAGGTGATCTGGATGAGACTGTTCACTTTTGCTTCAAAGATGCAACTTGGTTGTGTACTTTAGGCGAAAGTACCCATGGATTCAGTCGATTACATCTAATATGGCAAGGATGTTAATTATTGGATCACTGGACTTTGAAGATTAACATCTGGTTGATGTATATTTAATGCCATGGACTTAAAAAACTTTTGATATTTTCTCATATTTTGAGTAAGTGTTCAGTGGGCTGGATTTTCTCCCTCCTTTGTATATAGAGATGACTTTATTAAGATATTGTTCCTTTTCCATAGCGAATGAGAAACTGTGCTCCAGTAAGCTTGCTTCCTAATATGAATGTTTTTAACTCCGCAACACTTTATTTATGGCTCTACGGTATACAAGCAGGAGGTTATGTTTAGTTAAAGCTATTATCTGTTACGCTTTAGTTCCATCAGGGCACGTAGGACCTCGTATTTAAATCGAACTCAAAACTTTCTGATCGGTTGGATTTGCTTCTCGCTCAACCGTTCCGGGTTCGAGTACTCCGTCTTCTTGCTTGAAATTGGGATGGATTTGAGAGGTCCCGAGAAAAATTCTGAAAATAGACCACATTTGCTAAATATTTAGTAAAATCGACCATTTATTTAAATATTTAGCAAAATCGATATCTTTTTGGCCTGTTGGCCAAAAAGAGGTCGATTTTTAAAAAAGTTCCTTGAAAACATACGGGACTACTAGTCCCGTAGTTTTCAACACACTAATTAGCGATTAGAAAATATACGGGACTAGTAGTCCCGTATGTTTTCTGGCAGCTGTTCGTGGTTGGACAAAACGTACGGGACTACTAGTCCCGTACATTTTGCAGACCCAACTTAGCCATTTCTACGGGACTACTAGTCCCGTAGAAAAGTCGAATAAATCACACACTGTGCTCTAAATTCCGCTATTCCCCTTAAAATCTAACTTCTCTCTCCACCTTCACTCCCAAACCCATCTCAATCTCTTCACCTTCACTCCCAAACCCATCTCACTCCCTCACAAACCCATTGAAATCTCTCCCAAACCCGATTTCCACACCCAAACCCAATCTCCATCTCTCCCAAACCCAATCTCTCTCTCCCAAAGCCAACTCACCCCCTCCTCCCTCAAATCTGACGCCGAACTTGATCTCCGATGCCAACGAGATCCGATTTCGTCAAGGTAACAATTTCAATTTTTTTTCATAAAATTCTCCAATTTCGTTTAGTTAATATGTATATTTAGAGGTATATTTAGAGGAAATAATGAATTATGATCATCAATTTGTAAAATATCTAATTTGTATACGTTAAATTTTAATTCTTCAGTTAAAATGGCGAATGGAATTCCGATTATTTGCTTATTCAATGGGAAATTGAGTGTTAGAATGAATAATTTGCCTATATATGATGGAGGCTCTAGGAAAATGTTCATGTTGTCTAGAAATTGCAATTTCGATGGAATGATGGAGCAAATATACAGAGTTATCAGAATTAATCATGCCGAAAATACCTTTAAGGTCTTTTGTAATTGTCCAATAAATAAAAAAAGAACAATTGCGGTAGAGATCACCACTGATGAAGAATTGAATGACATGATACAACTTGCGGATAAACAAATCGCAATTGATTTGTTCATTGAAAATATTCCAAAGTCTGGAGTTGTCGAAGTTTCGTATGCTCCCGGAGAGTTCTCTCACATGCTTGAAAGTCAAATCTCGTTATCTCAAAGTGCCTTTCACTTAAAAAATAGCGTAGGTGCAACGTCAAGTGACATGTTTCACAATGCGTATGATGATGTTTCAATTGATTTACCGATTGGTGGTTCTATAAAAGAAGAGGACGAATATGTAGATGCTGATGATGATAGTGAAGATGTTGAGTCCGAGGAGGAACGTCTTGATAGTATGCAGCTCGCAACTGGAGAGAACAATGATGATGCAAGTTGGATGAATGAATATTGTGTGAACAACGATTATGTAGAGTCTGAAGAGCTGTTACCCGAAGAGTTTGAAAATGAAGAGTGGGTGAATAACTCACAAGCTGGGTTAGTTGAGCATGGTCCTAATTTCGATCGACCTGAGGATATCACTTTCAAAAAAGAAGATCTATTTGAGAATAAGGAAAGCTTAATTTTCGCTATACGTGAATGGGCAATTAGGAACCGGGTCAAATTCAAGCCGATGAAATCCAACGCAACTAGCTACCATGTAAAGTGTTACTTCAATGAGAAATGTCAAGCCGCTTATACAAGTGCTGCAGACGATAGAAATTTAAAATGCCCATGGAAGCTTAATGCAGCTGTTAGGAAAAAAATCCAACGGACAATTTGTGATCTCAAATTATTGCGGACTTCATACATGTTGCAATCCAACTGTCGCTAATGATCATACAACAGCGACTTCCGCTTATATAATGAAGCTAATTATGCCCGAAGTTAGGCGGGAACTTGATCTTACTCCAGGACAGATAATAACAACGGTTCGTGCTATGAAAGGCATAACTATATCCAAGTCTAAAGCATATGATGCACGAAGGAAGGCGTTGACTAAAATATTTGGAGATTGGGAAGAATCTTTTCAAAAACTTCCACATTATCTTGCAACAATTAAGAGGAATAATCCAGGTTCTGAACATGAGATAGTGTCTAAGCAGGTCTCGCCGAAAGTGGAGAGGTTCATACGGGTATTTTGGGCATTTGGGCCCGCTATCAAAGGGTTCTCGTTTTGTCATCCGCTCTTAAGCATCGATGGAACACATTTATATGACAAATACAAAGGAGTGCTCTTGGTTGCGACCGGTGTAGATGCAAATGGTGGACTATTTCCAATAGCTTTCGCAGTTGTGGAGGTGGAGGATACATCAAGTTGAAAGTGGGTTTTTCAGTGTATTTACAAATACATTCCGACTGTTCAAAGTTCAAGAGTTATTACCTTTATTTCTGCTCGAATGAAAGGAATTCCACGAGCCTTGCATGAGGGGTAGAGTGCACCACATCATCACCGTTACTACTTGCGGCATATAAGAGCTAATTTTAAGAGAAAACATGGAGAGGTCAATTTACAAAATTTATTGTGGCAAGTGGGTGTGCCACTGACTCACTTGTATATAAGCATTGTAGAGAGAAAATTAAATCCCTATCAGTTGAAGCACACAATTAGATTGAACAAAACTTGAATCCGTAATACGAAGATCGATGGGCATTATGTAAAGATGGTGGAGTGCGTTATTGTATGATGACGACTAATTGTTCTGAAAGTTTTAATGGTGTATTTAAGGGTGCTCGTGCTATGCCAATTAGTGCCTTAGTTGCATGACGTTTTATAGATTGAACGCATACTTCCAAAAGAGACGGAGTGATGGTGCAAATTGGACGAGTAAGTACACTCCAAAAAATGAGTTAATATTGCAGAAAAGGGTTGTGGCTGTAAGAACATGTAGAATTGAACCATTCAACGACAATGAATGGGAGGTCAAGGATCGTGATGTCACTTACACCGTTCATCTCTATGACCAAGAGTGTAGTTGTACTTGTAGCCTATCATAATTACAAAAACTACCATGTGAACATGTTTTAGCAGCTAGTTCCAGTCAGGATGGTAGCGCTAGATTGCCGTATGATTGGTATTGCTCAGCTTGGTATTCAACAAATCATTATCGGAAGGCTTACAAAGAGAGTTTTTATCCTCCTGATGATACTCGTTATTGGCTTGCCGTTTTACGGAATATTTATTATCACCTCAAGTCAAAAGACAAGCGGGACGACCTCAATCTATGCACATCAGAGGTACTATGGATCAAGGCCGAGAAGGAGGAGCATCACGAATCAGATGTGGAACATGTAGTCAATTAGGGCATAATAGGTCTCATTGTCCATCAAGAACAAGTTTATAGCAATTAATTGGTAATATATTTTCTATTTACATTGTTAATTTTATTATTGTGGTCTTATACATTTGGTAGAAACAATAAGGTAATCTTGACATGTTCAGGTATATACGCGATGCTCCCCAGGCCGGTTTCTGATGAAGTCCTCTATGATCAGCCACACCATCGTAGATGGACGCATTAGACGATGTAGTGGGGATTGCAAATGAGGGTATAACTATTGCCATAGGAGATTATGTGGACGTATTGATACTGTAGCGGATAGTGGCGAGAGTTCGTAGAGCTTTTCAACAAACTCATGAGGATCGGCATGAAAGTCGTGAGCAGGTGGATTTTGAAGATACTACATATGTACGCCAACGTAGACGTGATAGATCTTGCACGTACGACGATGAAGCTCGCCCGTCACAACTGTAGGCTGTCTAAAAATCACAATGGATAGTTAATCCCCCATCAAA
>BQKN01021413.1:0-16051 GCA_022839385.1 Asparagus kiusianus | reverse complement strand
AGTTGAGCCTCCCACCACGAGAGCAGCGGGGAAAAGAAAGCTCTCTGCAGATGAAGCCGGTCGATATGAGAAGCAGATCCGCCGGAAGTTGATAGTTGACTCTCCTCCTCGCAAGGGCCAACGAAAATCCAAGTTGATGACCGATGCTATCAAAGCTGTTGAAGATGAAGACCAACAGGAGTCATCTGTGGCGGGTCTACCATGTAGAACTGGACTTCGTTCCCATGGCCCAGCCCTATCAGGCGAAGCTTCTTCTTATCATCCTCCTGAGGACGAAGAGGATGAGTTAATGACCGCAGATGCAAAATCTGCACCGGTAATGAACTTTCCTAAGTCTCCGGTATCGGAGCAGAGGGATATAGAAGAGAATCCATCCCCTTCTCCTTCATTATTAATGTCACAAGCTGGTGATCTGGTGCTCAGTCCTACAACAGGACTTATGACTAAACCAGCTGCCGACACGGATCTTCCTAAACCTTCCGCTACCCGGGATGATGAGGAGCGAGTTGACTATGAAGGCTCTTCGATTGGTGATGGAGCTGACGAAGATAGAGGTGGTGAGGATGCTGAAGTTAGCAACTTGCTAGGTAATGATGTGGAAGATGAGGAGCATAACTCCATGGACGACATAACCATTTTCGATGACGCTCCCAAGGTTCCATCTGATAAGTCATCTGGTTATACTCCTTTCTATCTCACCGGTAAGCTTAGTTTGTTTCGACTTATTCCGCATGCTTTTTTCGCGTTACGACCGTTTTTTCGTGCAGGTTCACCTACTCCCGGGACTACTTTAGCTGCTCCTTTAGAGCAAGAACCCGCACAAGTGTCGGCTCCTCCACAAGAGCAACATTTATCTGGCTCACCCAAGGCGACTGCTTCGCCTACAGTATTGCCTGAGACCACTGTAGTGACTCCTCCTCTGGAACAGCCAGTCGTGCAAGTGTCGGCTCCCGCGCAAGAGCAACCTCTACCTGCTTCATCTACTGTAGCTGCTTCGCCTACTGCATTGCTGAAGATCTCGCTTACTCCAGCAGAGGTACGGCCAAGCACATCTCAAGCAAAGGCGATGATGGCTTTAACCTCAAGCCCTTCACAATTGAATGTTTCTACCGCTTCCGCAGCCTCAGCACCAGGATCCCCCGCACCAATTTCAATGGCTGGAGGGGCGTCATCCGCTATAGTTTCTAGTCTCGCTGACGCACCTGAATTTCTTCAGATCTCTCTGGTATACCTTAATAGCCTTGCGAAGACGGTGGTTGACTACATGGTGAATGGCCGGGGAACTTTGAACTCCTTTCGACCTCTTCTGGAGGCAGGCTTGAATGGAGTTAGAAGTGTAGGCAACACTCAGTGGTTCGAGCGCTGCTCAGAGATTATTCTCCGTTTGGAAGAAAAATCGCAACGCTTCGAGACAGTGGGCCATGAAGAACTCCAGCCGCAAATCGTGTCGACTTTGGCTAGTCTTCAGGTCGCAGAAGCAGCTCATCGAGAAGCAATGGAACGAGACTTAGCTGAAAAAGAGCGTCAGGTTGCGGAGCTTCGTGAGCGTAATATTCGGAAGTGAGAAGAACTAGAACGCTCAACTACTTCTCTGAATTTGCTTCGTGATAGACTCGTCGAAGCTGGGGCTGAGGTCTTGCGCTTAAAGGCTGAAGTTTCTCGCGAAGAAAATGTTGTCAATATCCTCAGTACCCAGAATGCAAACGGTACTTTGGAATATCATTCGCAGGTCCAAGCCCTGGAGCAGGCCAGGAATGAAGTAGCAGCCATTATCATACCAAGTGCGGATGAACTCCGAGCCAAGGCTGAAGCTATAGTGCGAGCTAATCACGAGAAAGAATTAGCTGAGCTTAGGACTCAACTCACAGCTTTTGATTTGATGCGTGAGTGAACTTGTTTTTTTTTGTAAGGTTCTTTTGATAAGAACAAGTTTGTCTTGTATCACTTTCTTTTGGCTTTTGAATAAAAAAGTGATCTTGATTTTAAACAACGGATCACGAGGAATACTCAAAGATTTTCTATCGTAAGATAACTCTAGAAAATTTTCAACTGCCGGGGACAAATATTTGATTATTCTCCCAGAATCAAGTTGCAGAGCAGAATCCTTCCCGTGTTATTTTGGTTTTAAACACTGAAAGAAGTCTACAAATGCCAGAGATGTAGTTCTGACTTGGTAAGGGGAATATTGCGATCAGGGCAATTTTGAGGGCTTATCGCTCTATTGAAGAGAGTCGATAAGTTGATTTTGTCAGAGGTGTAATTTTAACGTGACAGGGGAAATATTGCGATCAGGGCAATTTTAGGGGACTTATCGTTCTGTTGATGAGAATCGATAAGTTGATTTTGTCAGAGGTGTGAGGTTAACGTGGCATGAGAAATATTACGATCAGGGTAATTTTGAGGACTTATCGTTCTATTGATGAGAATCGATAAGTTGATTTTGTCAGAGGTGTGATTTTAACGTGACAGGAGAGAAATTATGATCGGGGCAATTTTGAGGACTTATCGCTCTATTGGAGAGAGTCAATAAGTTAATTTTGTCAGAGGTGTAATTTTAACGTGACAGGAGAGAAATTGCGATCGGGGCAATTTTGAGGACTTATCGCTCTATTGAAGAGAGTCAATAAGTTGGTTTTCGTCAGAGGTGTAATTTTAACGTGACTTCTGTGGGGATAAAATCCTTTTATGTCTCGCTGGGGAAGACCACTAAGAATTTTTGTCATCAGAGCGATGAATTATGACACTTGTGATTTGCACAAGATTTTGGGGAGTTTTATTACCCCACTGAAATGGGTTGATAAACTGGTTATTTATTGCTCCGTTGGAGAGAGCTAATAAATTGATAATAATCTGAGTGATTTTGGAGACTTATCGTTCT
Source organism: Asparagus kiusianus (assembly GCA_022839385.1). NCBI lineage: Eukaryota > Viridiplantae > Streptophyta > Magnoliopsida > Asparagales > Asparagaceae > Asparagus > Asparagus kiusianus. Next base: position 13,173 of record BQKN01021413.1, on the reverse strand, counting down.
ACTAACGAGAATTGATAAGCGGATTCTGACAGAGGGGTTATAACTATGCTGGTATTTTGTGCCAGCTAAACTCAAACTCTGTGGTGATGATGATAGTTTGGGCTAAAATATTAACCCAATGAGAATTTTGAATCTGCTACAGGGATACAGAGGTTTTGATTAACACTCTGTTAAAAAAGGGGGGAGGCCCATGCCTTTGAAGAATTAGAAGAATGGTAACGCTAAGATGACCTTCGCGTTTGGGATTTAGAACGCGAGGTTCAGGCCTTAGTGACGCGGGCTTGGGCCTTGCCTTTTGGAATTTGAACGCGGCAGTGAGCTTCGCGTTTTGAAAATGGTTGGGATTCTTTTCCTAGAATCCCGTGCCATCTCAACAGCTTGACGACTGTTATAAATAGACCTGAGTGGTCACGTCAAGAGTCATTGACTCAAAATTTTCGACTATTTCCAAGAACGAGAATTCTCGTTTGACTTCGGCGAGATCTCCGACGAACTCCGTCTTCTTCGTTCAGAAACATTTCTTCCGATCACTGTGTTGATGGCGCCACGGAGCATGGGTTCAAGCTCCAAGAAAGTCGCCGGAGCGACTTCTGAAACGCTGTCGGTTGAGGACGCCGGCGGTGTTCTTGCTCGTGCTGGAACGTCATCACCGCCACCGCCGTCGCAGGGGCCTCCCTGTCGTGGTGAGTGTTGATTGGAATAACTTGCCTTAGCAAGTTCTCTGGAAACCCTAGATGGGTTCTTGATAACGAGGAAGATGACTCGTTTCTGTTCAATGAGAACGCGGAGTTGGGACTGCATGTTGGTCTTGACCCTCGCGTTCTAATTTTTTCAACACGAGGTTCGACCCTCGCGTTTTGGGTTTCTGACGCGGGGCTCGATCTCCGCATCTAAAAAGTTTTTGACATGAAGCTTGAATCTCTTGTTTCGAGATTTACGATTCTGTTTTTACGTCAGTAACTTGTTTCCAGCTACTAACTTCTGCTTTTGATTGTGCAGTGCTTTTCCCAAACGTGCCACTTTCGCAAGAGCATCATTTTGGGTATATTGGCGGACCTGATGCGAATGAGATTTTCAGCCTTCACAACGTAATTCCGCTTTGTACTTTCACTGACTTGGAAAAGAACGGTCATGATTAGGTCCCCTCGATGTTCTACTCTTAGAATTTTGATCACTGATTTAGACATGGAGACCCCTGCTGGTCATGCCTAGTTTTCCAAACCGGCGTTCATCTTCGGAGATCGAATATCCATCGATGATCACCTCATACATGAAGAAGACTCGAAGCTATTGCGGAAAGTTGATAATCGTTGCTTCTTCCTTCTGAACACGAAGAGGATGTATCCCCTCTCTTACTTTTTGAATGCAAGCCGCCGTCGGAATCTGACTTTCGACATAGTCAAAGAGAAGGAAAATGTGTCGTTTGGATTTGGTCGGCGAGCTCGAACACAAATCGAGGGACAACTCAAGGGGTTAAGACCTGGTTTGTTCGAGAAGAAGGAGCTGGTTCAGGAGATGTCACGCCCAGCGAACATCTTTATTCGCCAATTCCTTGCAACTCAGGGTAAATTCTCTACCCAAACGTTCAGGTCCCCTGGATGGGTTGGTTCTGGAGAAGGAGGTTGGTGGACCCGTATGGTTGACTTTGTTCTTGAGGAGCTTAAGGAATCGCTCGCTCAATCGGGTCTCACAATTCCTGTATTAGCTGTTCGACGGGGAGTTGTGCAGAGTTTCCATAATTTCTTCGCTATGTTGGAGAAATATAACCCGGACAGCTGCACATTTTTCACACCTGCAGGAGAGTTAGGTTTTGCTCTTCATGAGATGCAGGCAACGTCGGGTTTTCCGCTTGGAAAAACACCCTACGAGGAGTTCATCCCCACTACCGAAGAGCTTCCCCGATTGAAGTTGGCGCACCCAGAAATTTATGCTACTTTCTGGGAGTTGATGTGCCACTTCCACATATGTGCTCAAGTCTTTGGGATGCGTGGAGGGGGCATTATGCATACCACGTGGGCAGAATATCTCTTTCAGAATTTAAACTGGAAAGATGTAGCCGTATCTCGTGTTGCAGTTATCTCTCGTAAGGATGCCAAAGCTCGAATTAAGGCTTCCAATGCCACCTACAAGACAGAGCACGCAGAAGATGATTTCGAGGCTGGTGTTGAGTTTGAAAGTTTCCACCACCAAGCCACAGTCCCTATTTCTAACACGGCTCTTCTTGCAGGCTTCTTTATGATTTGGTTGAAGCGGTGCATGGTACCGTCAAAACCAACTGAGGCTATACTAGCTGAGGTTGTGTACACAGCCACCTTACTAGCGCACGGAAGACCTGTGAGTCTCCTCACCGCCATGGTCGGATGTATGAAAAATGGCCTGAGGATGTTGACCTCAGAGCTTCTCAGCGTCTCAGCTACCAAGAAGAAAGCCGGGAAAGCTCCTCCACCCCGTGTACCAGTGCCATATACGTATCTAGTGGCTTGGTTCGTGCTACATTGCCCTTCATTGATGACGGGAGTACACGAAGGTGATGATGCCTATATTCCCTTTGTACAGAGATTGGAGTCGGCCACATGGACTCATTCTTACATAGTCAGGACTCGACAACTCCTATCTCGGGAGGATAATTATCGGGCTTTCTGCTGCGCTCCTAATTTTGACGGAGCTGACATGAAGGATGCCCGCTTCATGGACTTGCTTTTTGAGGGCTCGTCTTCTTTGGAAGAAGGCACATTCAACTGGCTTGATCTTATGATCAGGTTGGGCTACCTGGTCTATCGTTTGCGGGAGAAGTGCATCATCGAGCCCTACATGCCTTCTCGGTTCGCCAGACAGTTTGGATATGACCAACTCTATGTTGGCAATCCTAACCCGGCGTTAGCTCAGATTGGGAATTTATATGAAGGAGCTCGTGCATGGTATTTCTTTTCCACCGGGGGAACCCGTGCGCAATTTACTTTACCTAATTCGCCGCCTGGCTGCTCCACTATTGCCGATTTCCGCAACTGGTTTGAAGAAGTTTCCCAAGTCCCGGGGTATGATATTTATACTTCATGTATAAGTGAAATTCGGGCATTGTATCGTTCGAGGAGTCGTTCTTCCAGCACTCATTTGCCGGGGGTAGAAGAATATCTATCCTGCGAACAAGAAACAACTGGAGCCGTTGAAGCTCCTAGGAATTTGTCCACCATCGAACCTCCTAAGGAAGAAATTCCTATGGAGATTGAAGAGGGAACACCGATTGCTGACTCTCCCGAAGAAAAGCCAATTCCAGAAGCGCCTGTTCCTGAACCTCGTCTTTTGAGATCAGGTAAGAAGGCTCTTTCTGCTGCTGAGCAAGGCGAGTATGACAGGAGGGTGCGTAAACGACTGCCTGTCATAGCCAAAAATTCAAAGAAGGCCAAGTTGATGGGAGACGCGATACGATCAGCACGTGCTGCATCTCCTGAAAACAGAGAGGATATTACGCTTTCAGCTGCCCCTCCGAGTCTAAGAACGACAAGCGGTGGGCAAGAAGCGACTTTCTTAGGCTCAGCGTCAGATATGGTCAAAAAATTATTATTTGAAGCCACACACACCCCTACTCGCGCTGATTATGCGAATTGTTTTGTTTATCCGACTGCTCCACCCCCAAGCTCGGAAACTTTGAGAGATCTCATCGAACAACTAGAGCGTTAGATGCAAATGACTGTCGACGCTGTTAGCCTCGGGGGTGTGAGCTTTAAGGTTTTCGAACCTCACTTGCTGGAATGTCTATCCAAGATTAGGAATCAGGGCGATAAGATATGGACCGAGAACTGTCGCGAGAGCATCATTATCTTGGAATATGAACTGGAGTTCCTTTCCATGCTGCAACACGACGACATAGGGCCAGAAGTGAATCGGGCTCTTTCTGAGGCCAAGGCTCTGAAGGCACAACAGCAAGAGGCTCTTCGGAGGAGTTTATCCGAAACAGAACCTCGTCTTGCTCACCTGCGTGGGGAACATATCCGGGTACAGAAGGACATGGGCAATCTCGCTGTGGGTCTCCGGGATACCGCAGCAGAACTTGCTCACGCTGGTGTTGAAATTCCTCAAATAAACGCTCAGCTAGCTGATGGTACGAAAATTTTAAAAGGGTTAGCTGATTACTGCGACGGACTCTTCAAATGCTATTGCGATGAAATTGTCGCTGCCGACAAGCTTCGGCGAGAACTTGCAGAAGCAACACCTAATGAAGAGGAGCTTAAGAGCAAGATTACTGAAGAAATCAGAAAGGCTCGTGAGGAGAATATATCAGTGCTGACATCTAAACTCAAGTCTTTTAGACTGATGAGTCCCGATGCTTAGAATTTGCACCGCTTTTGGGTGGATGACCAGATTTGTATCATTTTCCTTTCAATTGTTTTCACCTTTGTATTCAAATTAACAGTATTGAATGGAAATGATTTCATTTTGGTTTTCATTATCTCTTTTGTTGGAGTATGATTCAAGATAATGAAAAGTAATGCGACTGCTGTAAATATAGTGTTAACTCAATATGAAAACGAAATTCTCTTTATTATTACTTGTAATAATTCCAGAAAATTTCAATCGTCAGATGTGTAGTGTTAACCTGACGAAATACAAATAGAATTACACTATATATTGGCAACCCCCAGCCTGATTTAGCTGGGGTTTAGGGGGCTACATGATTCACGGGAAGTATCTCTTTAGGAATTTCCTATTGATTGGCATCATGAGCCTGTCTCCTTTTTGATTGATAAGGCGATATGCTCCATTCGAATAGACTGAGTCTATCACGAAGAGTCCTTCCCATTTAGGATTGAACTTCCCTTTGGTTTTGTGTGTCATCACCATAGGTCGTCTGTTAGCCAAAACCAAATTGCCCTTTTTGAAAGTCCGTTCCTTGACTTTTTTGTTGTAGGCCTTGGAAATACGGGCTTGATACAATTCGATATGCTGCTGAGCTTGGAGTCTTTTGTCGTCTAGGGCTTCAAGTTCTTGCAGACGTCGTTGATGTTTCTCTTCTTCTGTGAGTCCCGTTGTAATTGCAACTCTCAGAGAAGGAATCTGAATCTCGAGTGGCAATACGGCTTCACAGCCGTATACCAGAGAGAATGGTGTAGCTCTCGTAGAGGTCCTCACTGTTGTGCGGTAAGCCCATAGACATTCGCCGAGTCTTTCATCCCAATCGCGCCGACTCTTAGAAACAAACTTTTTGAGAAGCTTCACTATGGTTTTGTTGAAAGCTTCTGCAAGACCATTTGCCGGCGGATAATATGCTGTAGATGCGACGCTTTGGATTCTGAATTTGTCACAAAATCTCTGAAACCCAAAGCTGACAAACTGTGTCCCGTTGTCGTGAACTATTCGCCTCGGGACTCCAAAATGGTAGACAACGTGATGTTTGATGAACTTAATCACATTCGAAGTCTTGACTTCTTTCAACGGGATAGCCTCCGCCCATTTGGAGAAATAGTCGGTTACGGCTAGGATGAACCGGTGTCCATTGGACGTCGGAAGGGAAATCGGTCCGATGATATCCATGCCCCATTCTTCGAATGGCCAGGATGCAGATGTAGGATGTAAGTTCCCAGGTGCTTGGTGGATGAAATCCCCATGAATTTGACATGCGTGATAACGTTTAGCGTAGTCAATCGCGTCTGAGAACATCTTTGGCCAATAATAGCCAATTCGACGGAGGCGATCTCCTAATTTAGATCCGGATTGGTGGGCTCCACACATTCCGTCGTGAGCTTCTTTAATAGCTTCCCTTGCTTCCTTTCGAGAAAGACATCGAAGTAAAACCCCATCATGGGATTTACGATACAGAGTCTGAGAGACTGTATCGTAATAGAATCGGAGGGCCTTTCGTTTGATGGCGGCCGCTTCCTTAGGATCATCGGGCAAAATTTCGTATAGGACATAGTCAATATATGGAAATCGCCAGTCTCTAGACTCGAATTCTATGGAGGTTGTACAAACTTCTTCCGTCGTCGTCTTGTCTGGATTTCCCTCTGTAGGAATCTTAGAGCAGTATAGTTCACGCCCTGCGACAGGGATCGTCGTGTCGATACCTGGCGGTAATGCCAGCGAAGTTGCTAATGAAGCCAAAGCATCAGCGTAAGCGTTTTGGGCCCGTGGGATGTATTCAATAAAGAATCCCTCGAACTTCTTAGCCTGCTTCAGCACTGCAAAGTAGTACGGGATCAAATCCTCATGACGTACTTTGTATTCCCCTCGGACTTGATTTACAATGAGCTGAGAGTCACCATAAGCCTCAAGATGCCGAATATTAAGTTTTTCAGCAAGCTGCATCCCTAGTAACAAAGCATTATACTCAGCTACATTGTTGGTGCAAGGTTCGATTAGGGAAAATCCTCTTGGGATTATGTGACCGTTAGGAGAGATGAACACCACTCCTACTCCCACAGTAATTGCTCCATGAGGGTTTGCTCTAGATGCGCCGTCGAAGAATAATTTCCACACTTGCGTAGATTCTTGAATGACGCAGGCTTCGGCAACTTCATCAGGTAATCCTTCATAGAGCTTAGATGTCCCTGGCACCGGGTGATCGGCTAAGAAGTCTGCCAATACTTAACCCTTGACTGCTTTTTGGGGCATGAATTGCATGTCATATTGTGACAAGAGTATGGCCCACTTTGCAAGCCGGCAGTTTAGAGACGATGGTTTTGTCATCAGAACTCTTAAAGAGTTTACCTTAGAGATGACATGAATTGTTTGTCCGACCAGGTAATGTCGCATCTTTTGAACTGCGAATACCAAAGCAAGACATTCTTTTTCGACCGGGTTATACCGATGTTCGGCTCCCATCATGGTCCTGCTTAAATAGTAGATGGCTTGCTCTTGCCCTTGATCGTTATTCTGGGCTAACAAAGCTCCGAGAGAATGATCTATGGCCCTCACATATAACAGGAATGGTTTTCCTGATATAGGGGCCACGAGAACAGGTGGCTGGGTAAGATATTTCTTGATATCCTCGAACGCTTTTTGACATTCCCCATCCCAAATGAAGGATACTCCTTTCTTCATGAGCTTAGAGAAAGGTTGGCAGCGCCCCGAAAGATTGGATATGAATCTCCGGATGTAAGCCAATCTGCCTTGCAACCCTCTGAGTTCTTTGAGATTCTTTGGCGGTGGCATGTCTTGGATAGAACGCACCTTTTCGGGGTCGAGAAAAATTCCCTTAGACGTGACAATAAATCCCAGGAATTTTCCACTTGATACTCCGAGAAATGATTTTGTAGGGTTCATCTTCAGCTGATGTGTCCGCATGGTTTCGAACATTGTCTTCAAGTCTGCAAGATGATCATCCTTACTTTGACTTTTCACCGCTATGTCGTCGACGTAGCACTCTATCTTCTTACGCAGATGTTCGTAGAAGATAGCATTCATTGCACGTTGATAAGTTGCACCTGCGTTTTTCAGGCCAAAGGGCATCACTGTGTAGCAATACACCCCCAGCGGTGTTCTGAATGCAGAATGCTTCTCATCTTCCGGATACATCTTGATTTGATTACCCGGAAAATCCGTCCATGAAAGACATTCTTTTATATCCGCAGGTGTTATCGATCATAACGTCCGTGATAGGAAGCGGGAATTCGTCTTTCGGACAAGCTGCGTTAAGGTCGCGGAAGTCGATACATATACGAACCTTACCATTTTTCTTGGGAACTGGAACAATGTTGGCTACCCAGTCTGGATGTTGTTCTTCCCTGATAAAACCTGAGTCTATAAGCTTTTTCACTTCAGACTCGATTGATTCCATGATTTCCGGACGAAACCTACGTTGTTGTTGTTTAACGGGTTTTACATCTGGATCGATATTGAGACGATGCGTGGCCACTTTTGGGTCAAGACCAGGCATGTCTTCATAATTCCAAGCAAAGACATCTATATATTCTCGGATGAGAGATATAAGGTCCTCTTTTTCGGATGATGATAAGTCTTCGGCTATAAAGATAGGCTTGGGGTTGGATTCATCTCCCATGTTGATCTGGATCACTTTGTCCTCAGTAGGTGGTTCGCGTTGTTCAAACCGCATATCCCACAAGATGTTGAGGCGTTTGATCCAAGGATCACTGGTTGATTCAATTAGTTCTTCATCACCCCCTGCGTCTTCATCTGGGTGACTAGTTGAAACCATATTCACGATCAGATTTCTAAAGAAAGGTCCGACACTGACATCAGACTCGTATGCAGATGTTCCGGATGAGTGGTCCCGACGCAGATAATTACTTATTTCATTCTCTGAGACAGTGGGAGGTGTGACAAATCCTAAACCCCTTTTAGTCTTTTGGTAGTAATCTGGGGGTTTCCCATCGGGGGTTAGGGACATTCGGATCGGTGTTCGCCTTCCCTTCCCGAAGTTTAGACCCTGCTTTTCATCAAAGTTATACCCCATTTGTTTCATTAACTGGAGGGAGTTAGGTTCGTGATAATGGAATTGAGGAACTCCATCATCTTCCTCCGAACTTCCTCGTTTGAGTTGTATGGGTTTGACCTTCCCGAAACAGATCGGCTTCCGTCCTTTCTTTTTGGATGGGACTTTGAAAAAAGCCTTCTGTGCATCTTCTATTTCTTCATCTGACATGAAGGATGACTCGATTGGCAATGTGAGTGATGCCTCTGCGCACAGTACGTGCCATGGGTTGGTACCTGCATTAGGATTATTCACTATTTGTTTATTTTTAGAAGGAACATCAGACAAGTACGCCAAAATAAAATCTTCATTAATGCACCACTCGCCCCCACTCGGTACATTATTATCACTCTCACTTGGACCCATTACATCAAAGTTTAATTCCCAAGGACAATCTTCTTCAGGGTCTGGTTCAATGTCAGCTTCGTTACCGCTGTCTACATCTTCTTTCTCCTGGGATTCCAGGTAGAAGATGGAGTCGGTGTGGAAATTCTTGACTCCTCGGAAGGGGTATTTTTCTGCAATCAGGGTTCGAACTTCCCCCTCGTCATTGGCATACTTCATGACCTGATGCAGCGTAGATGAGACAATGCGATTTGCATGTATCCATGGTCATCCTAACAAGAGATTGTAGGACGTGTCCGCATCTGTGATATAGCAAGTCACCTCGGACTTAAGGTCTCCGATTTGACACCTGAGTTTGATCTTCCCCAGGGGCCGAGTACTGTTTGCGTTGAACCCGAAGATGGTGTCTGAGTTGTGTTCAGCCGATGTATAGGAATCCCCAAGACCTGCATGACCCTGTAAGGCATGATGCTGAGCGCGGAGCCCGGGTCAACCTGGACACGACTGATTTCAGAGGATCCGATATACCCCATGTAGTATAACGGTCTGTCGTGTTGGTGTTTGACCTGCATATCTTCCTGAGTGAAGGATATGCAGGGTAGGCTTCTTGCCGCTTGCAGACATTGCAGGCAAGGCTGATCTTCAGAGGCTTCAGGGATTGGGGCAACTTGTGTGATGAAGCTCTCTGTATTCTTCAATGCTTCGATCAGAGCTTCCTTGGTAGTTTTGGATAACCTCAGAAGCTCATATAAGGTAATTCTGGCTGGTATGATGGCTAGCTGAGCCATGACATTGAATTGAAAAGGAGTGCTCGACTCCCCGGGTTCCTGGTGAAGATTTTTATTGAACCGGAGCTCCTTTTGTTTGCCTTTGTCAACCGGCTTCTTCGGCACAGAACCCCCAGTGTCTTGGGGCTGTTCTTCCGTCTCTTGAGCATTCTGGCCGTAATCCCTCAAGTAGGCTTTTCCTGACCGAGTGCCAGGGTTGTCTCCCGGGTATGCTGCCAGGACAATCCTCTCTTCTTCTGAATCGGTGAGAGGTTTGAGGTGATCATCATTTTCAGTAATGGAGGGGCTAATCATGTTGGAAGACTTAGCCTTGCCTCCTTTCTTTTTGGACGAAGTGTTCGTCCATTGTTGATCTCTTAGGAGGTCAGGGTGGACCCACATGATTTCCCCTTTTGGGGTGGTGAGGGGTACCAACCCCCTGTCCTTCTGACTATGCAAGTCAACGTTCTTCAGGTGCATCTCTCCCTTAGGAATGGGAACGACGCCATTTGCCGTGGTCACCGGTGGGAAGTCGCCGAATTGGACCGCTATCAAGTTGGTAGACACGGTCTTCTGTTCTGGCTTCAAGGTGAGCACATTAGCATTTACCAAATTCTGCAAGATGTCTTTGAAGACATAGCATTTTTTGGTAGGATGCCCAAGGAATCTGTGATAACGGCAATAGTTAGGGTCATCCACTTTTCCTACTTCATCCGGCTTCCTGATTTCAGGCAACTGCAACTTATTGTTCTTTCGAAGCAATTGGAATAAGGTATCCACGTGCTCCTCCTTGAACGAATACTGCTTGGGCGCTCTTTGTTGATTTGGCGCCTTGCCTTGCTTATTGGGCGGTGGTACTCACGTATAGTCGGCTGCTAAAGTCTCTTTTCCCTTAGACCGCTGGGCATTTTGCTGATTGCGTTGTTGCTACGGCTTGGGTTGTGGCACTTCTTCAGCTTTGACTCGCGCCACTATCTCTTCAGCTTGTTCTTCTTACGACACCAGCTGTCTCCAGGAGCGACACTCCGCTACCCCCATCTGGGCAAGGAGCTGAGTCTGCAGGTTGTGCCTGCAAGTTTCAACCAAGGTTGATTGGGTCATACCTGAGGGGCATCGCAATGCCATGCTACGGAACCTCTCCACATAGGCCTTGATGGACTCTCCCTTCTTCTGTTTGGTGGCAAGAAGAGTCGGGACCGAGACCTCCGTGTCATCCTCAAAGAACCTGGCCAAGAATAGCCTTTCCAAGTCTATCCATTTCTGAATAGAGCCAACAGGCAGCTTCATAAACCATTCAAAGGCAACTCCTTTAAGAGTGCCGATGAATAAGCGGGTCAAGATGGCGTCATTAGCTACAACATCTCCGGTCTGGGATTTGAAGTAGTAAATGTGCTGGTTCGGCGATCCTGTGTCATCAAACGGTTGTAAGGTAGGGGCCTTAAACTTTGGTAGGTAAGGGGCTGTATCCCACTCTGTAGGATAAGGCCGTATCACTCCTTCTTCACGGAGTTCGCTCCTGTAGGCAATTGCATTAAGGCGAGCCTCCAATTCGTCCACTTTGGTGGACTGCGGGTGCAATTCTCTTTCTGTCTCCTTATCGTTTTCAGAGGAGGATTCCAGGTCGTGAGTTTCACGATCCGAATGTTCAGTCACTTTTTGTTTCCCTTTGGAGGTCGTCCTCCGGGAAGATTCAGGTTTTTGGCATTTTTCAGCCAGGAGCTGGGCCAACATATCCTTCACTTGGAGAAGTGTCTCCTGTTGCGCTTGGAGCATGACATGATGTTCGTCAACTCTCTTAGCTAAGTCTTCATGATTCCCTGTTGTGTAAACAGAGACTTCACGAGCTACAACAGAACTGGAAGATTGGGATTCGGCTATTGCCGAATGCTCCTCGTTAGAAGCGATCCCCTTGGCTAACCTCTGGTAGTTAACCGCGCGAATAGCTCCTGTACGAGTTCGGGTGTGTTGGTACACCCCTTCAAACTCCTCACACCTTTCCCGAACAGTCGGGGAATGACTTCTTTGCGATTCTTCAGAATCAGGCTGTGAGGCTTTCCCTCGGCCAATCATATTGATAGTAACCTAAGGGTACTCAGATTCATCTGCCTTCTTTTTGTATCGGCGTTGTCGTTTGGTAGGTCTGACGACGTTCGTTAACCTGTCGAACACGGATTGCCGAGGTGTGGATGCGCAACAATGGCATTCTGACAGGACTGCCGATATAAGCCTCTCACATTGACATGAGTGAGCTTCTTGCTGCGCTGGTTTTCCTCTTGACAATAACTCCCACAAATCAGGAACTTGGGAGGAACTTTTTCCCGAGCTTAGAGGTGAAGATGGAACCCCCTGCCCTTGGGTGTGGTGTGAGATTGATTCTTGTCGAACGTGGATTTTGAAACCACGTGGACTCTTCTGAACTTGGCGGACCTCTTGGTGGTCGCGTTTTTGAGGAGAAACGCAAGGGTCGCGTTCTCGAAGGGTAACGCAAGGGTCGCGTTTGGATTTATAAACGTTAGGCCGAGGCCTTCGTTTAAATGATGAAACAGACCCGCGAGGGTCATGCTTTGTTTGAACGCGCCCCTGAGGGTCGCGTTTATTTGGTGAAACAGACCCGTGAGGGTCATGTTTTGGTTGAACGCTTCCCTGAGGGTCGCGTTTGTTTTTGGCAGCTTCCTTCTGAGGGCTGCGTTTTGAAGAGACAATGCTCCACTCAGGGTCGCGTTTCAGCTGAATTAGCCGAGGCTCATAGTCGGGCTCATTGCCACGAAGTAAGCGTTCTGTTTTGGGAACGCTAGGTTCGGGCGAAGCTTCAGGAACGCGATTCTCGCGTTGTGCCAGCATTTGGCTTTCACGCAAGTGCGCTCGTCGTATGGATCTTCTCCGTCTGCGAGCGGCGTTCTTTTTGGCTTGTTTCAAAGCCTTAGCAGCAGCGTCGTTGACGCTTATGGAACTCGTCTCCTCCAGGGGCCGTTTGTGGCCCGAAGTATGTCCAGCTGACGCGGATGTGGGATTTTCAACTAGCAGAGCTAGTTTGAGTTCCTGGCCGAAGGAGAGGGCTTTCTTCGGGGTTTCAATAACAGAATCGACCTCCTTGGAGATCTTGCGGACACCACGCTTAGCCTTGGGGCTAAGCGATCCAGAGGACAAGGCTTCCTCATACTTAGCTTGATCAAACTCCACGACGAGAGTTTCTACAGTCGTTCCCATGAGGTGGACGTCGGACTGCGCCACCACTTCCTCGTCGGAAAAGCTAGTCCCCAGCGGAGTCGCCATCTTTTGTATGTGGGAAAATTGCAATGAAGAAAACAAAAGAAAATTTGACTTGTATTTCTTTGATTTCGATTACAACTTGATTACAAAAGAGAAGAGAACGAATTTGATTCTCTCCTTTGTTTAAAACTGGGTTCTTCTCGGTAGCGATGGAATGCCTCCTTCGATTGCTCGCGTCGAATTTGCTTTTCGTTGACGATCTGACTGTCTCTTGTCTCGTGGGAACGATGAACTTCTGTGGAAAGTTTTATACGTAACTCTTTTATGAGTTTAAGAACTCTGAACGAGTTAAAACTCTGTAGATAGAGTTGTTAGAACTAAAAATTCGGTTAATGATCAAGCTGTTATTCTGTTGTTGAAGAATCC
>BQKN01021407.1:15203-30396 GCA_022839385.1 Asparagus kiusianus | reverse complement strand
CTTGATGAAAAGCAGAAAGACGGAGAATTAGTCGAGGTCTTCGTCAAAAGGTTCCGGAATAAGGCGATGAATTGTCGGGACCCTATCAGCGAGGAGTTCATCCTCCAAACCTGCCACAACAACCTCTCGCTGGATGTTTTGGAAGCAATGGGCACAGCTCCATCCAAGACATGGAAGGACTTGAAGGTCCGAGGTGAGCAAGCTGAGCGATTCCTCAGGAGGAAGAAGGCGGAAAGAGGCCAACCGGCTACAAATCCTCCAAAGCAGAACTTCAATCAGAAGGGAAAAGGTAAAGCTCAGGTTAATGCTGTTGATGCTAATCAAACCTTTCAATTGTAACCTCAGCAACAGCAGCAGCAGCAGCAACGAGCTTCACAGCAATCACAGCCACATTGGCAGCAGCGGTCTCAGAAGCAAAAGTCTTCGGAGCCAAGGTTTCCTAAAGTCTACTCCTTCAAAGATGACGAAGTTCCCGGCATCTTCAAATATCTGTTAGAGAACAACAAAATCCAGCTGCCTGCGATTGTGGATCATGAAGGAGCCACCAAGGTGACAGACCTGAGGTACTGCGCGTATCACAGAGCGGTTCACCACCCTACGAAGTCCTGCTACCACCTCAAGGACAAGATCCAGGCCTTGATCGATGTAGGAGTCATAACTCCAAAACCGGCCAAAAATGTGGGAGCGAACGCGGTTTCCATCAGTTTTGGATCGGTACCTACAGATTGGTTCGAGCCTAAGCGCGTCACCAAAGTCGGGATGAAGACGGTGAACGACGATCCGCACGGACAGCGCCAAAAGGGACTCGTGCCACACACAGCTTCAAACGGTGAAATTCTCTGGGTGCACCCCGACCTAATTGAAGATGAACAATGGGCTGGATCGTCATCCAAGAAGAAGTCCAAAGGGAAAGGGAAGTCTTGTTTTGGAGTCTCTGCTATCCCGGGTGAAGATGATGAAAGGATCACCGCTTTTCCACTCTCCGATGAGGAACAGGAAGCCTTTGCGACCCGAAGTGGGAATCAGTACCACTTCAACTATCCGTCACATAATGAACAAGCAGCTAAGCTAGGGGTGACAAAACAGGGACCAGCCAAGACTATCACAGAGATGGGGGTGATCCCAATTCCCAAACCGGTTGAAGATGTTCGACGACAGCCGGTTGACAAACAGAAAGAAAAGAGGCCCGAGGAGGTACAGAATCCGAAGCAGTCTCGTTTCAGTCGTCCGATTGGAAAAGACAAACCGGAGAGTTCAAAAAACCCTCGCGCCTTCGACATTATGGCTCAGCTAGCCAACATTCCAGCAAGGATAACACTGTATGAGCTGCTGCGGTTATCCAAGGAGACTAGAGAAGCCCTGCAGGAAGCCTTGGCAGATTCAGAAGCATTCCTCACCAGGGTCAAACCAGTTCCTGAAGAACTGGATATGCTACCCCAACAGTGCAATGTGGCAGCTAAGAACATCCCCTGCATCACCTTCACCAAAGAGGATATGCAGACGAAGAATTCAAACCACGATCGGCCCCTGTACTTCGTCGGGTACATTGGCTCCAGCGAAGTTAACCGAATCCAAGTGGATCCGGGTTCCGCTGTGAGTATTATGCCACTTCGACTGATGCACAGCCTTGGCATTCCAGTCAGTAAGTTGGCGTCTACAGGCACAGTCATATACGGATTCAACACCAGCGGGTCAAGACCTTTGGGTAAAATCGGGATAAAGTGCCAAATGGGCGATTTAAAGACGGAGGTCACGTGCTACGTGATCGATGCTGAGACATCCTATAACTTACTATTGGGTCGGCCTTGGATCCACAGTAATGTTATAGTTCCCTCCACTCTACATCAGTGTTTGAAATATGTCGACACTGATGGAAGAGTTAGGACAGTGGTCGCGGATAAGCAACCATTCAAAGGGTACGAGAACTACTTCACAGATTCTCTCCTTTATGGTAATGAATCCGACACGGAACCATCGATCCAAGGCACGGACAGCGGGGAAGAAGCTGATTCCGAAGCCGGATTCGATTACAATGGTGGTTTTGTTTTTAATGACATTGTACCCTTTGTAATCAATCTCGACGACGAACAGTCGTCAGATGGCGGTTGTAACTGGCAACTTGCCGAACCTGAAATAAATAATGGTTTAGAGTACTCCTTGTCTTTTGATGATGTGATAAAGGGATTGTACGATAATCCCGAATTGTGTATGCCGCTCCGATCGTCGTATGTAACGAAGAAGCGTCTCCAACACTCTTTCGGAACAACTCAGATTATTCCCGCCAAAATAGGGGGACAAAAAGAAGTGATCTTCGGTAAAGGAGAAAGTCGTCCGGTGCCAGATCATTTCCTAAGAGAGGATGAAGATGGTGACAAATCTGGTTTACATCTATCTAAGTACAGTCCAGAAGCGCGCAAGCTCATGGAAAGACAAGGATATGATTTCACACTCGGAGAAGGTCTGTACTTCGATCGAGGTTCCCGTGTCCCAGTCAAAGCGGCATATGTACCAAAGGGTAAACTGGAGGGCTATTATCGTCACAAGAGGGGCTTAGGCTACATTTCGTCAGATGACGAATGTGGCTGGCAGATCATCGATCAAATTGCTAACAAGGCTAAGGATGGGTATTTGCCAGATTCTTCAGCTGAAGATTCCGACACAAGTTTGGGAGAAATGTTCAAGGCCTTAATGTCGAACATGACTACGGCTGATCCATCTACAATGGAGGAAGACGATCAAATGCAAACGTGGGAGGACTCATGGGTTCATCACCTGAACATGCAATATGGTGATAGGTTCGAACAGAGAGAGCCACCCACCGAAGACGAGGTAGTCCAAATCAATATGGGTGATGAAGCCAATCCAAAGCCCATATTCATCAGTGGTAGTCTCCCATCAGATGAAAAGGAGGAATTAATTGCCTTGATCAGAGAGTATATCGACGTCTTCGCCTGGAACTACGAAGACATGCCTGGGCTCGACCCCAATGTGGCTATGCACCGCCTCGACATCAAGCCGGATGCCAAACCTGTCAAGCAACAGCAAAGACGGTCTCGTCCGCAGATCATGGAAGCCATCGAGGCTGAAGTTAAAAAGTTGATCGACTCAGGATTTATTCGGGAAGAACAACATCCAGACTGGTTAGCCAACATCGTTCCAGTCATGAAGAAAAATGGCAAGATCAGGATTTGCATCGACTTCAGGAATCTGAACGAAGCATGTCCAAAAGATGATTTTCCTCTCCCAATCACGGACGTCATTATCGACAATACGTGCGGATTCGAAAGAATGTCCTTCATGGACGGCTTTTCGGGGTATAATCAAATCAAGATGCACCCGGATGACGAAAAGCATACGGCATTCAGAACGCCCCTCGGTATCTTCTGCTACACGGTGATGCCGTTTGGTCTGAAGAATGCAGGTGCCACGTACCAACGAGCAATGACTAAGATTTTCCAGAAACACCTCAGGAAAACAGTTGAATGCTACGTTGATGATTTGGTGGTGAAAAGCCGCAGCTAAGAAGATCACATCAAGGACTTGAGAACAATGTTTGATCTCATGCGGAGTCATCAATTGAAGATGAATCCTACAAAATCCTTCCTCGGAATGTCCAGCGGAAAATTCCTTGGATTCGTCGTTACCACCAAGGGTATACACATCGACCCAGACAAGGTAAAGGCGATAAATGAATTGCAACCCCCAAAGAACCTAAGGGAACTCAGAGGATTGCAAGGGCGTTTAGCGTATATCCGGAGATTCATTTCAAATCTTTCCGGGAAGTGCCAACCATTTTTGAAGCTAAACAAGAAAGGCGTATCGTTTATTTGGGACGATGCTTGCCAGAAGGCATTCGAAGATATCAAGGCATATCTAATGAATCCACCTGTTCTTGTTGCACCAAAATCAGGTAAACCGTTCTTGATTTATATCAAGGCGATGAACCATTCGATAAGTGCTTTATTAGCACAAGACGATGATAATGGTCACGAACAGGCAGTTTATTATCTAAGTCGGACCTTGATAGGCGCCGAGTCTCGATACCCGATGATCGAGAAAGAATGTCTTGCATTGGTGTTTGCGGTGCAGAAGATGCGACATTACTTAGTTGGCCAGACGATTTATGTCATTGCCAATGTTAATCCAGTACGAGTATTTATGACTCAACCAGGTTCGATGAATTGGCGGTTGGCAAAGTGGGCCCTTCTTTTGTCCTAGTATGATCTGCACTTCAAACAGCAGAAGTCGGTCAAAGGACAGGCGATCTGTGATCTTTTGGCGGCAAGCCCGACGACAGATACGGTTGAAGTATACGATGACTTGCCAGATGAAACCCACGAGGTTAATACCACGTCACACCAACAAGTATGGCAGTTATATTTTGATGGTGCCTCGAGAGCAGTCAATAAAGCAGTAACCCCGGGATGCCCTAAGGTCACTTCTGGAGTTGGAGTTGTCTTAGTTTCCCCAGGGAAGCACGTGATGCCTCGAGCTTATTCGCTGACGAGTCCATGCTCTAACAACGTAGCCGAGTATAACGCACTCCTCATAGGACTCAGTTTCGCCAAAGAGCTGGGGGTCGAATATCTCGAAGCCTTTGGGGATTCTCAACTAATTGTCAACCAAGTTCGTGGGGAATATGAAGTCAGAAACCCAGATCTGATTCCATACCACCAGGAGGCCATCAGAGTGGTAGATTCTTTTGAAGAATTTTACATTGAGTATATCCCGCGTCTTCAGAACGCTTATGCAGATGCACTGGCAGCACTAGCAGTATCACTCGCGCAACCGCCCGAAACTGAACTGCTAGTCACAGTAAGATCACACCAACTCTGCGTACCCATATACGATGTGGATATTGAAGAGGAGGATGATAAAAACGAGAACGCCAAAGAGGTGAACTCAACCCAAATCGGGTTCGAGTCCCGAGATTGGCGCTTTCCCATTATTGATTACGTCCAATATGGCATTTTACCAGAGGATGTAAAAGAAAAAGAATCTATCCGCCGAAGAGCACCACGGTTCTTTTACAATACCGAGACCCGTACGCTGTATCGCCGGGGGTACGATGACTTGCTTCTCCGATGCCTTTCGAATGAAGAAGCAAAAGAAGTTCTTAAGGAAGCACATGAAGGAGAATGCGGTGCGCATCAGCCTGGTCCCAAGCTGTATGATCGAATCAGAAGAATGGGATATTTCTGGCCAACGATGGTACGTGACGCGATCGAATACGCGCGAGAATGTCACGCTTGTCAAGTGCATGCAAATTATATGCACCAACCACCAGAACGGTTACATACGTCAACCACATCCTGGCCATTCGAGACATGGGGTATGGATATCGTCGGTCCCATCTTCCCGCCTTCAGTCAAAGGTGATCGATTCATCCTCGCTATCACCGACTACTTTTCAAAGTGGGCTGAAGTCATTCCGCTTAAAGAAGTAAAGATGAACAACGTCATCAACTTCATCAAGCATCACGTCATATACCGACATGGCGTGCCGAGGCGGATCATTCATGACAACGGTCCGCAATTCATAAGCAACGCCTTCATCCGGTTCTGTGACAAGTTCAAGATCCAAGATGTTTCGTCAACACCTTATTACCCTGCCGCTAACGGATTAGCTGAGGCTTTCAACAAGACGATCATCAAGATCTTATCAAAACTTGTGAAGACCAATAAGCGAGATTGGGACGATAAACTTGGAGAAGCACTCTGGGCTTATCGTACTACCATACGCACACCTACGGGAGCTACTCCATATTCGTTGGTCTACGGATGCAAAGCTGTGCTACCGTTGGAGATTCAAATCCCCTCTCTTCGGATCGCTCTCGCAACAGAGATGACAGCCGAAGAGCGACATCAGAAGCATCTCGAAGAACTCGAAAGGCTGGACGAAAAGCGCTTGGAAGCTCAACAACACATCGAGTTTTACCAGGCTAGGATATCCAGGGCTTTTGACAAAAGGGTTCGTCAAAGAAGCTTCAAAGAAGGAGACTTGGTCCTCGCTGCGCGCCGACCGATAATCCTCACCTCTAAGAAGAAAGGTAAATTCGAACCTAAGTGGGAAGGACCGTTTGTAATAGACACAGTCTATTCAAACGGTGCTTATCGCTTAATTTCTTTAGAGGGTAACAGGCAATTAATGCCAATAAATGGGATGTTTTTGAAAAAGTACTATCCCTAGTACATTCAGGACAACTCATTTATCGGGAAGTTCCTTGAAGAATATTACACTTAATATTCTAGAGGATAACCCAATTTTATTTTTTACCACCAAAATCCCTCGCTGATCAATTTCAATTGACAGTGAGTCCACCAAAAAGGTTCACTCTCAGTTCGGAGTCCCCTTTCGATGAACGAAAGAACTCCATTTCTTTTCTCTTGGGTTCAACCTTTTTATGGTTGTAACTGAAGTTGAAATTTCTCTTCGATAAACGAAGAACTCATCTTTCGATCTGATAACCAATCCTATAAAAGGAAAGTTTGTCAGTATCTTCCAGATTCTCGGAGTGGAGATCCCACTTCTAGTTTCCTTCTTGCACTGGAAATAGAATATAAAATTCTTCCTTTCCAGAGTCAAGGAATAGAATATAAAATTCTTCCTTCCTTGTTCGGGGAATAGAATATAAAATTCTTCCTTTCCCACACCAACTCCTTTTCCAAAGTTTACCAATTTAGGATTCATCTTAGGTATTTTATCCCGAAACCTAAGCAGGGATAAGTCTGCGCCTAACACGCGCTGCCGGTTTAGTCTTTTTCCGATTGAAAAAGACACCAGAGTTCGATTCTGGGGTATTTTATCCTGAAACCTAAGCAAGGATAAGTCCGTGCCTAACACGCGCTGCCGGTTAGTTCTTAACCGTTAAAAAGAACACTCGCCCACATATTCAACATTGTGGCAGGTTGTTATTAATAACACCAAAATCCATGCCTCACACGCATGGGGAATTTCATCCTGAATCCTAAGAAAGGATAAGTCGACGCCTAACACGCGTCGCCGGTTTAGTCTTTTTCCGATTGAAAAAGATACCAGAGTTCGATTCTGGGGACCTTTATCCCGAAGCCTAAGAAGGGATAAGCCAACGTCTAATACACGTTGCTGGGTAGCCTATTCCCATAATAATGGCAAAGTCTACATATTCGAAGTTGTAGCACAAAGTCTAAAGGAGTTCATTCCTCTAGCACAACGTCACATGCGGAACGGATTTAAACAATCCGCATGTAAGCCCGATTCAAACGGTAATCGGTAAGAGCACGTCAAATCCGTTGAAGGCTGAGGATTTGCCAAAAATCCTAAGTCAACGTCTCATACACGTTGCTGTTTAGTCTTTTCACAGGAGAAAGACGAAGTCTACGTATTCAATATCGTAGCACTAAAAGGGTTAACTCTTTTAGCCTAACGTCACGTTCGGAACGGACTTAAACAATCCGCATGCTAGCCCGACTCAAACGGTAGTCGGTAAAGGCTAATCAAATCCGTTTAAGGCTGGGGGTTAGCCAAAAATCCTAAAGTCAACGCCTAACACGCGTCGCCGGGTAGCCTATTCCCGTAACAAATGGTAAAGTCTATGTATTCGACATCATAGCACAAAGTCTCAGAGAATTCAATCTCTGAGCGCAACGTTACATGCGAACGGACTTAAACAATCCGCATGCTAGCCCGACTCAAACGGTAGTCGGTAAAGGCTAATCAAATCCGTTGATGGCTGAGAATTTGCCAAAAATTCTATAAGTACAAGTCATTGACGCATCAATTCTATGGATTGGTCTCGTGACTCAAGTATCCGCCACGCTCCAATACCTTAAGAGCTTAAACTGTGTCTACTCCAGCAGACGTACGAGTATAAACTGTGTCAAACGTCGAACAGCGCATCACAATGAAGCCTGGACGCCGGACAACGCGTCGCAATGAAGCTCAAACGCCGGACGACGCCGTCAATCGATGATCAGTTCTATGTTGAAGCAACCAACTCAAGCTAAAAATCAAGAAATCAAGAATTGACTTCAAGTTCAAATTCCGACAACGGTCAGGCAATAAATGCAGCACCGGAATCCTCACAGACGTTCGACAAAGCACCGAATAGCCTGAAGGAATTTGAAGGAATCCAGAACAGAAGCCATTCCAAAGTCCCGCTACACCGACTGAAGGTTGGGACAATCACATCCAAAGTATTCCAGACTCTTCTATAAAAGAACGAGGCTGAAATACTTTGGAGGGGGTATCTGTAGGCGTATAAAATTGCCTATAGGTCCCACAACACAGCTCGACATGATGATTCGACAAATCAACGAACCATCGAGTGACGAAGCGACGAGGTCAACAAATTGCACGCAAACAATGTCAATCGCGTGCGGAATCAATCCAACGGTTCGAGGAGTCAACGAGTCATCTAAACAAGAGCGAACTCGGATGAACCACGATCGAATCAAGATCGGTTTCGGACTCGAACTCAGAAGCGGATTAACTGCCATATTTGGAATCAAGTCAACAAATCGATTCCAGATCAAGTCAACCACAAACCGAATCAAATCCGAACAACGGAAAACCGGAAACACCGGAAAACCCGAACGACGGACGAAACGACGGAACACCCGGGGGCTCGGCACTAGGCCGAGCCACCCTAGGGTGGCTCGTCCAAGGCCGAGCCACCCAGGGGTGGCTAGGCCCTGTTCTGTGCACGGGGCACAGTAACGAGTGCCTATAAATAGGCCTTGTGCTCATTTGTTTCGGGGGTTGGATTTTGGAGGAGGCGAAGCCCTGCTGGATTGAAGACTCAGATCTAAACAAGATTCAAACATCGAAGGCTTAGGAGACTTGGACTTCCAGATCCGGTGCTCAGCGATCGTCAACGCCAAATAAGGCAGAAGTTCGAGAGGATCGGATCTTCAGATCTACACGATCACACTCCGGATCTAAGCTTGGTTCTTAGATCCCGAGATTCGAGCGGTTGTTTCCTTGGTGAAACAATCCCTCCCGGCTATTATTCCCTTGGTGGAATAATACCCGTTATATCATGTAGATCCGACCGGATCGAGATCACGCGGTGGTCCACGGCAAATAACCCCGGCGCAGGCAAAGAACCCACACAAAGCGAGTGACCGCAAAACAGGAGCTCGTGATTCGTTCGACAAACAAGGATAAAAGTTGTAATCTTTCTTTTTCGTATTTTGATTTTCATTGTAACCGGATCTTATAAAAAGACCGGATCTTTTGTAACCGATAAACTGTTATCAAGAGTGCAATGACATCAATGAAGAAAGACCCGATTTTTACCGCGAACATCAGCTTCCTCCTGATTCATGATCGGTGGCAACTTGATCTTGTTATTTTCAAGGAGGGATTTAAAGATGGCTGGAACATCTTCGTCCTTGAAGGAGTACTCCTTTTGGGGTCTCTGATCCGAAGTCTTCTGCTGTCTCCGGGACTGCTGTTGCGACGTTTGATTAGCATCGACAGCCGCTGCAGGTGTCTTGCCCTTACCACGGGAGGCGAAGTTCGAGTTCGGAGGATTAGTCGTCGATTGACTCCTCTCGGCCTTCTTCCTTCGGAGGAAGCGTTCGGCTTGTTCATCACGCACCTTCAAGTCTTTCCAAGTGTTGGACGGTGCTGTCCCCATCGCTTCCAACACGTCCAATGCGAGGTTGTTGTGGCAAGTCTGGAGAATGAACTCCTCAGTGATCGGGTCCCGACAGTTCATCGCCTTGTTTCGGAACCTTTTGACGAAGGTATCAACCAATTCCACGTCTTTCTGTTTCTCGTCAAGCAACGAACCGATGGATATCTCGGTGTCGTCGTCGAAGAAGTTGGTGAGGAATTTAGTCTCCATGTCGTCCCAGCTATTCACACTTCCTGGCTTGAGACGGCGATACCAATCGAAGGCGGCTCCACGAAGAGTGCCAACGAAGGACCGTACCATCAGAGGCTCATTACCAGAGATAACCCCTAGGTGTGATTTGAAGTAAATCAAATGCTGAGTGGGTGAACCCTTCCTATCAAACGGCGTGAAGTTAATTAGATTAAACTTCGCCGGATACGGGATTGATTCCCATTCTCTTGGGTATGGACAAGGAATGCCCGTCTTCTTTATCTCTTGAGCGGAAATCAACGTATTGATTTTGCTTTCGAGGTTTTTAATCTTCAAACTTTCACCTGTATTTTCGTTAGCACGATTCTGAGGTGGAAGTGTGGCGTTATGACTAGCATTCTCGATACCACCCCCTGCATTGACGGGAGGATTATTGGCATTATGAGCTTCATCCACATGCGTGTCCTTATCTTCTTGATTAACCTGGTTACGACGACTTGGCTCGCCTTGCCGGTTTGTCAATGCTTGGATTTGTTGGTTATGCATTTCTCTCATATTCTGCATGGCCATCTGCATTTCGAACCTGAAGCTCTCTTGTTGTTTGGCCATGGCTTCTTCGAGCATCTTGGCCACTTGTTCCGCAATTATCATAAGTGACTTACGGGGTTGTCCTTCACTGGACACTGTATTATCTGATGCGATTGCAGAGCAGGCATCAGATTCTTCATCTTCTGAAGGTAATCTTGTCCGAATCCTACCATAAGTTGCTCGTATGATGGCTCCAGACTGTAGACGGGTTACACGCTGGGGTATTTCCGGAAGCGACTCGGGATTATCCTGTGTCGATATCCCTTTGCTGGTCATATTAGTGGTGACCCTTGGAAATTCTCCATCTTTAACCACCGTTCTTCTTCGGCGGAAACGCCTATGCCTTGGTTTTGGCGTTTCAGTACTGAGTCTTTCGAAAACCGAAACCCTTTCGGGGACCGTCTTGATACAATTGCATTCAGACAATACTGCCTGAATGAGTTTGGAACAGGGGCACTGATTTTCTGGTTTTTGAGGACTCCTTTTTCTGGTTTTACTCGTACCCCCAACATGATAGTACAACTTGTCGGTTTGAAGGCCGGAGTAACCTATCGTGTGTTGGCACGATTTCTCAGGTATAACGCCATCGTCATCAGACGATAATGTTTCCTTCTGAGGGCGAATTGCCTTCTTCGGGCTTTCATGAGTCACGCGTCTCGAAACAAGCCTTTGTGGGCGTGAGTTCTCGGTGGGCTCTTAGACTTCAATGCGCAAACTGGTGCGCGTAGTTGCCATGAATTCCTTGTCATGTTGAGGGTGGCGACGACCCCCAACATGTTGAGTCATTCGGGGCTTCTTTATCGGGCCCAAACGTTCTTGAATTGGAGCTTTGCATCGCTCATCGGGAAGTGGACCGAGGCGCTCCAAAACTGACCTCCTTCTTTGGGATGGTTCTGCGATATCTCCCGGAGCAGTTACCGGCGACTTAGGTTGGTTTGCCAGAGGTTGAACTTGCGTTGGAGGCTGAATTGCCGCTTCAGACTTCGGCCTCCATATTTGGCGGGTTGGTGGTGGTTTCTTGGCCACTTCCTTATGCAGTCTTCTACGGGCTTCTTGGACTTGAGCCCGTGCCTACGCTGACAGCGCGCGGCGCTTGTGAATGCGCTCTTCAAGCGTCGAACGACTCCGTTTGACACTGATCCATTCCATCGTTGGTGGCTTGGAAGAGTTGCCGTTCATCGGTTGTTGAGGCTGTTTGCCTCTTCTGTTCTTCAGATCCGCCTTGTAGCGGACTTCGTCAACGGACTCCATTGCCTTCGCATATTGTCGCGCCTGGCGTTAACGTTGCCTCTGGCGGGCTCTCTTTGAGAAAGTCACCACGCCCTCAGCGGCGGAAGAGTTGGCCAGAACAGATCTGACCTGGTGTAGGCGTATAAAATTGCCTATAGGCCCCTTAGCTTAGCTCAGCACGATGATTCGACAAAACAACGGACATTCGAGTGACGAGGCGACGAGGCACGCAAGCAACGGAATACGTTCGCGTGCGGGACCAAACCAACGGTTCGGAAAGTTAACAAGTCGTCCAACAACAAAACGGACTTGAACTCAAACACCGAAGCGGAGTTACCGCCAAATGAAGATTCGGGGAATCGAATCAAGACCTGAACAAATCAACGAAAGGTCGAGGCAACAAGACACACGAACAATAGAACACGTACGCACGTGGAATCGAACCAACGTTTCGGGGAATCACCGAGTCATCTAAACAAGAGCGAACTCGGTGATATAACGATCGAATCAAGACCAATCCCGGACTCGAACTCAGAAACGGATTAACTGCCATATTTGGAATCAAGTCAGTGAGTCGATTCCAGAAACCAAATCAAATCCGAACGACGGAGAACCGGAAACACCGGAAAACGATGAAACCAGCGCACCTGGGGGAACTCGGCCCGAACCGAACCACCCTAAGGTGGCTCGGCCCAAGCCGAGCCACCCTAGGGTGGCTCGGTGGCCGAGCCACCTCAGGGTGGCTCGGCCAAGGCCGAGCCACCCTGAGGTGGCTAGGCGTCGGTTTGTGCCAAAGGCACAGTCTTGAGTCCCTATAAATAGGCCTGGCACTCGTTCATTTGAGAGGACTTTTTCTGAAACTTCTGAAGAGCCGAAACTCTGCCGGATTGCGACCTCAACTCGGATTGTGAAGGCTTGAAGACTTGGATAACCAGATCTACGTGATACTACTCCGGATCTAAGCTTGGTTCTTAGATCCCGAGATTAGAGCGAGCGTTTCCTTGGTGAAACGATCCCTCTCGGCTATTATCTCCTTGGTGGGATAGTACCCGTTATACCACGTAGATCCGTTCGGATCGAGATTGCGCGGTGGTCCACGGTACTCAACCCCGGCACAGGCGAAGAACCCCACAAAGCGAGCGACCGTAAAACAGGAAACTCGTGATTTGTTCAAGGAAAGTTGTAATCTTTATTTCTTTGTTTTGATTTTGTTGTAAGCCGGATCTTATAAAAAGACCGGATCTCTTTGTAAACGCATAAAGTTGTTGTCAAAGTTGTAACAGAATCATCAATGAAGAATAACGCAATTTCCCGCGCGAACAATCTGGCGACCACAGTGGGAGCCACCAGCTTCGCTGCCGAAGCTGGAGTGTCGCAGCCGCGGATCTCGATCCCGATCGTGGAGGAGGTCGAGTACGAATTCGACCAGCAGAAATACGAGGAGTACGTGTCCTCGTCCGGATCTGCCTCCTCCCCCAAGTCCAAGAAGTTCCAGAAGTTCTCCTCCAGGAGAAAAGTCCGTTGGTGTGATGAAGCTGAAGCCACCAACGACGACCTCACCCCAATCGACGCCGAAGCTGCGTTGAGTGAGGTCCTACCGACCTCAAAGAAGGTCAAATCTGCCATTGAAGGCGTGGTGACTCTCTCCAAGAGAGCCCGCCAGAGGCAACGTCAACGCCTCGCGAAGCATTTCGCCAAGGCCATGGAGTCTGTTGATGGGGTCCGCTATCATGCGGATCTGAAGAATAAACGAGGCAAACAGCCTCAACAGCAAATGCAGGGTGGTTCCTCCAAACCATCGACAATGGAGTGGGTCCGTGTCAAACGGAATCGCTCAACGCTGGAGGAGCGCATCCGCAAACACCGCGCGTTATCGGCGCAAGCACGGGCCAAAGCCGAAGAAGCCCGTCGCAAGCTGCAGAAGGAGGTGGTCAAAAAGCCGCCACCTACTCGCAAGGTTTGGAGGCCAAAGTCTGAAGCGGTTCAGGCTAAGGAGCAAAACCCGCAGCCTCCAAAAGTTCGGACGCCGGCAAGTCAATCCAAACAGCCGGTGATTGCCGCAATTACCCTGGGAGATCCCGCAGGACCATCCCAGAAGAAAAGATCAGTTTTGGAGCGCCTCGGTCCACTTCCGAAGGAACGAGGTAAAGCTCCAGTTCAAGAACGCTTGGGGCCAGTGAAGAAGTCCCAACCAATACAGCATGCTGGGGGTCGCCGCAACCCTCAACACTTGGAGCAAACTGCGGCACCCAAGCGCACAACCTTGCGCATTCAAGTGCAAGATTCCGCTGAAGATTCACGTCCACGAAGACGCGTTTCGAGGCGTATAACTCTCGAGAGCCCGAAAAAGACAATTATTCCTCAGAAGGAAACGTTGTCATCTGATGACGACAACGTTATACCTGAGAGGTCGTGCCAACACACGATAGCTTGCTCTGACCTCCAAACAGATGAGCTGTACTATCGTGCCGGGGGTACGAACAAATCTAGAAAGAGGAGCCCTCGAAGGTTCGGGAATCAATGTCCTTGTTCAAATCTCATTCGGGCGGTATTGTCTGAATGCAATTGTGTTAAGGCAGTCCCTGAAAGAGTATCGGTGTTCGAAAGACTTAGCACCGGAGCGCCAAGGCCAAGGCATAGGCGTTTCCAACGAAGGAAAACAAGGGTCGAGGACGGTGAACATTCAAGGGTCACCGCCAACATGACCAGCACAGGAACAGCGGCTCAGGATAACCCCGAGACGATTCCAGAAACATCCCGACCCAGGACCCGTTTACAATCTGGGGCTATCATTCGCGTGACGTATGGTAGAATCCGAACGAGAGTACCTTCGGGAGACGAA
The DNA here is from genome assembly GCA_022839385.1 of Asparagus kiusianus. Classification (NCBI taxonomy): domain Eukaryota; kingdom Viridiplantae; phylum Streptophyta; class Magnoliopsida; order Asparagales; family Asparagaceae; genus Asparagus; species Asparagus kiusianus. Next base: position 15,925 of record BQKN01021407.1, on the reverse strand, counting down.
GAATCAGATGCTGGCTCAGCAGTGGCGTCTGATAACACAGTGTCCAGTGAGGGACAGCCCCGCGAGTCGCTCATGATAAGCGCGGAGCAGGTGGCCAAGATGCTTGAAGATGCCATGGCCAAACAACAAGAAACCTTTAGGTTCGAGATGCAAATGGCCATGCAGAACATGAGAGAGATGCATGACCAACAACTTCATGCATTAAGGAACCAACAAGGGGAACCAAGTCAGCCCAACCAGAACAACCTGGAAGATGAGGGTACAAATGAAGCTCGCAACGTCAATAACCCTCCCATCAATCCAGGGGGTGGTAATGATAATACCAGTGAAGACACAGGTGAAAGCCTAAAAATTAAGAATCTCGAGAACAAAATCAACACATTGATTTCTGCTCAAGAGACTAAAAAGACGGGCATTCCCTGTCCCTACCCAAGAGAGTGGGAATCGATCCCATATCCGGCGAAGTTTAGTCTAATTAACTTCACGCCGTTTAATGGGATGGGTTCACCAACTCAGCATTTGATTTATTTCAAATCGCACTTGGGAGTCATCTCTGGCAATGAGCCTCTGATGGTGCGGTCATTCGTTGGCACTCTTCGCGGAGCTGCCTTCGATTGGTATCGTCGCCTCAAGCCAGGAAGCATAAACAGCTGGGATGACATGGAGACGAAATTCCTCGCGAATTTCTTCGACGACGACACCGAAATTTCAATCGGGTCGTT
>BQKN01021407.1:0-15193 GCA_022839385.1 Asparagus kiusianus | reverse complement strand
CTTGATGAAAAGCAGAAAGACGGAGAATTAGTCGAGGTCTTCGTCAAAAGGTTCCGGAATAAGGCGATGAATTGTCGGGACCCTATCAGCGAGGAGTTCATCCTCCAAACCTGCCACAACAACCTCTCGCTGGATGTTTTGGAAGCAATGGGCACAGCTCCATCCAAGACATGGAAGGACTTGAAGGTCCGAGGTGAGCAAGCTGAGCGATTCCTCAGGAGGAAGAAGGCGGAAAGAGGCCAACCGGCTACAAATCCTCCAAAGCAGAACTTCAATCAGAAGGGAAAAGGTAAAGCTCAGGTTAATGCTGTTGATGCTAATCAAACCTTTCAATTGTAACCTCAGCAACAGCAGCAGCAGCAGCAACGAGCTTCACAGCAATCACAGCCACATTGGCAGCAGCGGTCTCAGAAGCAAAAGTCTTCGGAGCCAAGGTTTCCTAAAGTCTACTCCTTCAAAGATGACGAAGTTCCCGGCATCTTCAAATATCTGTTAGAGAACAACAAAATCCAGCTGCCTGCGATTGTGGATCATGAAGGAGCCACCAAGGTGACAGACCTGAGGTACTGCGCGTATCACAGAGCGGTTCACCACCCTACGAAGTCCTGCTACCACCTCAAGGACAAGATCCAGGCCTTGATCGATGTAGGAGTCATAACTCCAAAACCGGCCAAAAATGTGGGAGCGAACGCGGTTTCCATCAGTTTTGGATCGGTACCTACAGATTGGTTCGAGCCTAAGCGCGTCACCAAAGTCGGGATGAAGACGGTGAACGACGATCCGCACGGACAGCGCCAAAAGGGACTCGTGCCACACACAGCTTCAAACGGTGAAATTCTCTGGGTGCACCCCGACCTAATTGAAGATGAACAATGGGCTGGATCGTCATCCAAGAAGAAGTCCAAAGGGAAAGGGAAGTCTTGTTTTGGAGTCTCTGCTATCCCGGGTGAAGATGATGAAAGGATCACCGCTTTTCCACTCTCCGATGAGGAACAGGAAGCCTTTGCGACCCGAAGTGGGAATCAGTACCACTTCAACTATCCGTCACATAATGAACAAGCAGCTAAGCTAGGGGTGACAAAACAGGGACCAGCCAAGACTATCACAGAGATGGGGGTGATCCCAATTCCCAAACCGGTTGAAGATGTTCGACGACAGCCGGTTGACAAACAGAAAGAAAAGAGGCCCGAGGAGGTACAGAATCCGAAGCAGTCTCGTTTCAGTCGTCCGATTGGAAAAGACAAACCGGAGAGTTCAAAAAACCCTCGCGCCTTCGACATTATGGCTCAGCTAGCCAACATTCCAGCAAGGATAACACTGTATGAGCTGCTGCGGTTATCCAAGGAGACTAGAGAAGCCCTGCAGGAAGCCTTGGCAGATTCAGAAGCATTCCTCACCAGGGTCAAACCAGTTCCTGAAGAACTGGATATGCTACCCCAACAGTGCAATGTGGCAGCTAAGAACATCCCCTGCATCACCTTCACCAAAGAGGATATGCAGACGAAGAATTCAAACCACGATCGGCCCCTGTACTTCGTCGGGTACATTGGCTCCAGCGAAGTTAACCGAATCCAAGTGGATCCGGGTTCCGCTGTGAGTATTATGCCACTTCGACTGATGCACAGCCTTGGCATTCCAGTCAGTAAGTTGGCGTCTACAGGCACAGTCATATACGGATTCAACACCAGCGGGTCAAGACCTTTGGGTAAAATCGGGATAAAGTGCCAAATGGGCGATTTAAAGACGGAGGTCACGTGCTACGTGATCGATGCTGAGACATCCTATAACTTACTATTGGGTCGGCCTTGGATCCACAGTAATGTTATAGTTCCCTCCACTCTACATCAGTGTTTGAAATATGTCGACACTGATGGAAGAGTTAGGACAGTGGTCGCGGATAAGCAACCATTCAAAGGGTACGAGAACTACTTCACAGATTCTCTCCTTTATGGTAATGAATCCGACACGGAACCATCGATCCAAGGCACGGACAGCGGGGAAGAAGCTGATTCCGAAGCCGGATTCGATTACAATGGTGGTTTTGTTTTTAATGACATTGTACCCTTTGTAATCAATCTCGACGACGAACAGTCGTCAGATGGCGGTTGTAACTGGCAACTTGCCGAACCTGAAATAAATAATGGTTTAGAGTACTCCTTGTCTTTTGATGATGTGATAAAGGGATTGTACGATAATCCCGAATTGTGTATGCCGCTCCGATCGTCGTATGTAACGAAGAAGCGTCTCCAACACTCTTTCGGAACAACTCAGATTATTCCCGCCAAAATAGGGGGACAAAAAGAAGTGATCTTCGGTAAAGGAGAAAGTCGTCCGGTGCCAGATCATTTCCTAAGAGAGGATGAAGATGGTGACAAATCTGGTTTACATCTATCTAAGTACAGTCCAGAAGCGCGCAAGCTCATGGAAAGACAAGGATATGATTTCACACTCGGAGAAGGTCTGTACTTCGATCGAGGTTCCCGTGTCCCAGTCAAAGCGGCATATGTACCAAAGGGTAAACTGGAGGGCTATTATCGTCACAAGAGGGGCTTAGGCTACATTTCGTCAGATGACGAATGTGGCTGGCAGATCATCGATCAAATTGCTAACAAGGCTAAGGATGGGTATTTGCCAGATTCTTCAGCTGAAGATTCCGACACAAGTTTGGGAGAAATGTTCAAGGCCTTAATGTCGAACATGACTACGGCTGATCCATCTACAATGGAGGAAGACGATCAAATGCAAACGTGGGAGGACTCATGGGTTCATCACCTGAACATGCAATATGGTGATAGGTTCGAACAGAGAGAGCCACCCACCGAAGACGAGGTAGTCCAAATCAATATGGGTGATGAAGCCAATCCAAAGCCCATATTCATCAGTGGTAGTCTCCCATCAGATGAAAAGGAGGAATTAATTGCCTTGATCAGAGAGTATATCGACGTCTTCGCCTGGAACTACGAAGACATGCCTGGGCTCGACCCCAATGTGGCTATGCACCGCCTCGACATCAAGCCGGATGCCAAACCTGTCAAGCAACAGCAAAGACGGTCTCGTCCGCAGATCATGGAAGCCATCGAGGCTGAAGTTAAAAAGTTGATCGACTCAGGATTTATTCGGGAAGAACAACATCCAGACTGGTTAGCCAACATCGTTCCAGTCATGAAGAAAAATGGCAAGATCAGGATTTGCATCGACTTCAGGAATCTGAACGAAGCATGTCCAAAAGATGATTTTCCTCTCCCAATCACGGACGTCATTATCGACAATACGTGCGGATTCGAAAGAATGTCCTTCATGGACGGCTTTTCGGGGTATAATCAAATCAAGATGCACCCGGATGACGAAAAGCATACGGCATTCAGAACGCCCCTCGGTATCTTCTGCTACACGGTGATGCCGTTTGGTCTGAAGAATGCAGGTGCCACGTACCAACGAGCAATGACTAAGATTTTCCAGAAACACCTCAGGAAAACAGTTGAATGCTACGTTGATGATTTGGTGGTGAAAAGCCGCAGCTAAGAAGATCACATCAAGGACTTGAGAACAATGTTTGATCTCATGCGGAGTCATCAATTGAAGATGAATCCTACAAAATCCTTCCTCGGAATGTCCAGCGGAAAATTCCTTGGATTCGTCGTTACCACCAAGGGTATACACATCGACCCAGACAAGGTAAAGGCGATAAATGAATTGCAACCCCCAAAGAACCTAAGGGAACTCAGAGGATTGCAAGGGCGTTTAGCGTATATCCGGAGATTCATTTCAAATCTTTCCGGGAAGTGCCAACCATTTTTGAAGCTAAACAAGAAAGGCGTATCGTTTATTTGGGACGATGCTTGCCAGAAGGCATTCGAAGATATCAAGGCATATCTAATGAATCCACCTGTTCTTGTTGCACCAAAATCAGGTAAACCGTTCTTGATTTATATCAAGGCGATGAACCATTCGATAAGTGCTTTATTAGCACAAGACGATGATAATGGTCACGAACAGGCAGTTTATTATCTAAGTCGGACCTTGATAGGCGCCGAGTCTCGATACCCGATGATCGAGAAAGAATGTCTTGCATTGGTGTTTGCGGTGCAGAAGATGCGACATTACTTAGTTGGCCAGACGATTTATGTCATTGCCAATGTTAATCCAGTACGAGTATTTATGACTCAACCAGGTTCGATGAATTGGCGGTTGGCAAAGTGGGCCCTTCTTTTGTCCTAGTATGATCTGCACTTCAAACAGCAGAAGTCGGTCAAAGGACAGGCGATCTGTGATCTTTTGGCGGCAAGCCCGACGACAGATACGGTTGAAGTATACGATGACTTGCCAGATGAAACCCACGAGGTTAATACCACGTCACACCAACAAGTATGGCAGTTATATTTTGATGGTGCCTCGAGAGCAGTCAATAAAGCAGTAACCCCGGGATGCCCTAAGGTCACTTCTGGAGTTGGAGTTGTCTTAGTTTCCCCAGGGAAGCACGTGATGCCTCGAGCTTATTCGCTGACGAGTCCATGCTCTAACAACGTAGCCGAGTATAACGCACTCCTCATAGGACTCAGTTTCGCCAAAGAGCTGGGGGTCGAATATCTCGAAGCCTTTGGGGATTCTCAACTAATTGTCAACCAAGTTCGTGGGGAATATGAAGTCAGAAACCCAGATCTGATTCCATACCACCAGGAGGCCATCAGAGTGGTAGATTCTTTTGAAGAATTTTACATTGAGTATATCCCGCGTCTTCAGAACGCTTATGCAGATGCACTGGCAGCACTAGCAGTATCACTCGCGCAACCGCCCGAAACTGAACTGCTAGTCACAGTAAGATCACACCAACTCTGCGTACCCATATACGATGTGGATATTGAAGAGGAGGATGATAAAAACGAGAACGCCAAAGAGGTGAACTCAACCCAAATCGGGTTCGAGTCCCGAGATTGGCGCTTTCCCATTATTGATTACGTCCAATATGGCATTTTACCAGAGGATGTAAAAGAAAAAGAATCTATCCGCCGAAGAGCACCACGGTTCTTTTACAATACCGAGACCCGTACGCTGTATCGCCGGGGGTACGATGACTTGCTTCTCCGATGCCTTTCGAATGAAGAAGCAAAAGAAGTTCTTAAGGAAGCACATGAAGGAGAATGCGGTGCGCATCAGCCTGGTCCCAAGCTGTATGATCGAATCAGAAGAATGGGATATTTCTGGCCAACGATGGTACGTGACGCGATCGAATACGCGCGAGAATGTCACGCTTGTCAAGTGCATGCAAATTATATGCACCAACCACCAGAACGGTTACATACGTCAACCACATCCTGGCCATTCGAGACATGGGGTATGGATATCGTCGGTCCCATCTTCCCGCCTTCAGTCAAAGGTGATCGATTCATCCTCGCTATCACCGACTACTTTTCAAAGTGGGCTGAAGTCATTCCGCTTAAAGAAGTAAAGATGAACAACGTCATCAACTTCATCAAGCATCACGTCATATACCGACATGGCGTGCCGAGGCGGATCATTCATGACAACGGTCCGCAATTCATAAGCAACGCCTTCATCCGGTTCTGTGACAAGTTCAAGATCCAAGATGTTTCGTCAACACCTTATTACCCTGCCGCTAACGGATTAGCTGAGGCTTTCAACAAGACGATCATCAAGATCTTATCAAAACTTGTGAAGACCAATAAGCGAGATTGGGACGATAAACTTGGAGAAGCACTCTGGGCTTATCGTACTACCATACGCACACCTACGGGAGCTACTCCATATTCGTTGGTCTACGGATGCAAAGCTGTGCTACCGTTGGAGATTCAAATCCCCTCTCTTCGGATCGCTCTCGCAACAGAGATGACAGCCGAAGAGCGACATCAGAAGCATCTCGAAGAACTCGAAAGGCTGGACGAAAAGCGCTTGGAAGCTCAACAACACATCGAGTTTTACCAGGCTAGGATATCCAGGGCTTTTGACAAAAGGGTTCGTCAAAGAAGCTTCAAAGAAGGAGACTTGGTCCTCGCTGCGCGCCGACCGATAATCCTCACCTCTAAGAAGAAAGGTAAATTCGAACCTAAGTGGGAAGGACCGTTTGTAATAGACACAGTCTATTCAAACGGTGCTTATCGCTTAATTTCTTTAGAGGGTAACAGGCAATTAATGCCAATAAATGGGATGTTTTTGAAAAAGTACTATCCCTAGTACATTCAGGACAACTCATTTATCGGGAAGTTCCTTGAAGAATATTACACTTAATATTCTAGAGGATAACCCAATTTTATTTTTTACCACCAAAATCCCTCGCTGATCAATTTCAATTGACAGTGAGTCCACCAAAAAGGTTCACTCTCAGTTCGGAGTCCCCTTTCGATGAACGAAAGAACTCCATTTCTTTTCTCTTGGGTTCAACCTTTTTATGGTTGTAACTGAAGTTGAAATTTCTCTTCGATAAACGAAGAACTCATCTTTCGATCTGATAACCAATCCTATAAAAGGAAAGTTTGTCAGTATCTTCCAGATTCTCGGAGTGGAGATCCCACTTCTAGTTTCCTTCTTGCACTGGAAATAGAATATAAAATTCTTCCTTTCCAGAGTCAAGGAATAGAATATAAAATTCTTCCTTCCTTGTTCGGGGAATAGAATATAAAATTCTTCCTTTCCCACACCAACTCCTTTTCCAAAGTTTACCAATTTAGGATTCATCTTAGGTATTTTATCCCGAAACCTAAGCAGGGATAAGTCTGCGCCTAACACGCGCTGCCGGTTTAGTCTTTTTCCGATTGAAAAAGACACCAGAGTTCGATTCTGGGGTATTTTATCCTGAAACCTAAGCAAGGATAAGTCCGTGCCTAACACGCGCTGCCGGTTAGTTCTTAACCGTTAAAAAGAACACTCGCCCACATATTCAACATTGTGGCAGGTTGTTATTAATAACACCAAAATCCATGCCTCACACGCATGGGGAATTTCATCCTGAATCCTAAGAAAGGATAAGTCGACGCCTAACACGCGTCGCCGGTTTAGTCTTTTTCCGATTGAAAAAGATACCAGAGTTCGATTCTGGGGACCTTTATCCCGAAGCCTAAGAAGGGATAAGCCAACGTCTAATACACGTTGCTGGGTAGCCTATTCCCATAATAATGGCAAAGTCTACATATTCGAAGTTGTAGCACAAAGTCTAAAGGAGTTCATTCCTCTAGCACAACGTCACATGCGGAACGGATTTAAACAATCCGCATGTAAGCCCGATTCAAACGGTAATCGGTAAGAGCACGTCAAATCCGTTGAAGGCTGAGGATTTGCCAAAAATCCTAAGTCAACGTCTCATACACGTTGCTGTTTAGTCTTTTCACAGGAGAAAGACGAAGTCTACGTATTCAATATCGTAGCACTAAAAGGGTTAACTCTTTTAGCCTAACGTCACGTTCGGAACGGACTTAAACAATCCGCATGCTAGCCCGACTCAAACGGTAGTCGGTAAAGGCTAATCAAATCCGTTTAAGGCTGGGGGTTAGCCAAAAATCCTAAAGTCAACGCCTAACACGCGTCGCCGGGTAGCCTATTCCCGTAACAAATGGTAAAGTCTATGTATTCGACATCATAGCACAAAGTCTCAGAGAATTCAATCTCTGAGCGCAACGTTACATGCGAACGGACTTAAACAATCCGCATGCTAGCCCGACTCAAACGGTAGTCGGTAAAGGCTAATCAAATCCGTTGATGGCTGAGAATTTGCCAAAAATTCTATAAGTACAAGTCATTGACGCATCAATTCTATGGATTGGTCTCGTGACTCAAGTATCCGCCACGCTCCAATACCTTAAGAGCTTAAACTGTGTCTACTCCAGCAGACGTACGAGTATAAACTGTGTCAAACGTCGAACAGCGCATCACAATGAAGCCTGGACGCCGGACAACGCGTCGCAATGAAGCTCAAACGCCGGACGACGCCGTCAATCGATGATCAGTTCTATGTTGAAGCAACCAACTCAAGCTAAAAATCAAGAAATCAAGAATTGACTTCAAGTTCAAATTCCGACAACGGTCAGGCAATAAATGCAGCACCGGAATCCTCACAGACGTTCGACAAAGCACCGAATAGCCTGAAGGAATTTGAAGGAATCCAGAACAGAAGCCATTCCAAAGTCCCGCTACACCGACTGAAGGTTGGGACAATCACATCCAAAGTATTCCAGACTCTTCTATAAAAGAACGAGGCTGAAATACTTTGGAGGGGGTATCTGTAGGCGTATAAAATTGCCTATAGGTCCCACAACACAGCTCGACATGATGATTCGACAAATCAACGAACCATCGAGTGACGAAGCGACGAGGTCAACAAATTGCACGCAAACAATGTCAATCGCGTGCGGAATCAATCCAACGGTTCGAGGAGTCAACGAGTCATCTAAACAAGAGCGAACTCGGATGAACCACGATCGAATCAAGATCGGTTTCGGACTCGAACTCAGAAGCGGATTAACTGCCATATTTGGAATCAAGTCAACAAATCGATTCCAGATCAAGTCAACCACAAACCGAATCAAATCCGAACAACGGAAAACCGGAAACACCGGAAAACCCGAACGACGGACGAAACGACGGAACACCCGGGGGCTCGGCACTAGGCCGAGCCACCCTAGGGTGGCTCGTCCAAGGCCGAGCCACCCAGGGGTGGCTAGGCCCTGTTCTGTGCACGGGGCACAGTAACGAGTGCCTATAAATAGGCCTTGTGCTCATTTGTTTCGGGGGTTGGATTTTGGAGGAGGCGAAGCCCTGCTGGATTGAAGACTCAGATCTAAACAAGATTCAAACATCGAAGGCTTAGGAGACTTGGACTTCCAGATCCGGTGCTCAGCGATCGTCAACGCCAAATAAGGCAGAAGTTCGAGAGGATCGGATCTTCAGATCTACACGATCACACTCCGGATCTAAGCTTGGTTCTTAGATCCCGAGATTCGAGCGGTTGTTTCCTTGGTGAAACAATCCCTCCCGGCTATTATTCCCTTGGTGGAATAATACCCGTTATATCATGTAGATCCGACCGGATCGAGATCACGCGGTGGTCCACGGCAAATAACCCCGGCGCAGGCAAAGAACCCACACAAAGCGAGTGACCGCAAAACAGGAGCTCGTGATTCGTTCGACAAACAAGGATAAAAGTTGTAATCTTTCTTTTTCGTATTTTGATTTTCATTGTAACCGGATCTTATAAAAAGACCGGATCTTTTGTAACCGATAAACTGTTATCAAGAGTGCAATGACATCAATGAAGAAAGACCCGATTTTTACCGCGAACATCAGCTTCCTCCTGATTCATGATCGGTGGCAACTTGATCTTGTTATTTTCAAGGAGGGATTTAAAGATGGCTGGAACATCTTCGTCCTTGAAGGAGTACTCCTTTTGGGGTCTCTGATCCGAAGTCTTCTGCTGTCTCCGGGACTGCTGTTGCGACGTTTGATTAGCATCGACAGCCGCTGCAGGTGTCTTGCCCTTACCACGGGAGGCGAAGTTCGAGTTCGGAGGATTAGTCGTCGATTGACTCCTCTCGGCCTTCTTCCTTCGGAGGAAGCGTTCGGCTTGTTCATCACGCACCTTCAAGTCTTTCCAAGTGTTGGACGGTGCTGTCCCCATCGCTTCCAACACGTCCAATGCGAGGTTGTTGTGGCAAGTCTGGAGAATGAACTCCTCAGTGATCGGGTCCCGACAGTTCATCGCCTTGTTTCGGAACCTTTTGACGAAGGTATCAACCAATTCCACGTCTTTCTGTTTCTCGTCAAGCAACGAACCGATGGATATCTCGGTGTCGTCGTCGAAGAAGTTGGTGAGGAATTTAGTCTCCATGTCGTCCCAGCTATTCACACTTCCTGGCTTGAGACGGCGATACCAATCGAAGGCGGCTCCACGAAGAGTGCCAACGAAGGACCGTACCATCAGAGGCTCATTACCAGAGATAACCCCTAGGTGTGATTTGAAGTAAATCAAATGCTGAGTGGGTGAACCCTTCCTATCAAACGGCGTGAAGTTAATTAGATTAAACTTCGCCGGATACGGGATTGATTCCCATTCTCTTGGGTATGGACAAGGAATGCCCGTCTTCTTTATCTCTTGAGCGGAAATCAACGTATTGATTTTGCTTTCGAGGTTTTTAATCTTCAAACTTTCACCTGTATTTTCGTTAGCACGATTCTGAGGTGGAAGTGTGGCGTTATGACTAGCATTCTCGATACCACCCCCTGCATTGACGGGAGGATTATTGGCATTATGAGCTTCATCCACATGCGTGTCCTTATCTTCTTGATTAACCTGGTTACGACGACTTGGCTCGCCTTGCCGGTTTGTCAATGCTTGGATTTGTTGGTTATGCATTTCTCTCATATTCTGCATGGCCATCTGCATTTCGAACCTGAAGCTCTCTTGTTGTTTGGCCATGGCTTCTTCGAGCATCTTGGCCACTTGTTCCGCAATTATCATAAGTGACTTACGGGGTTGTCCTTCACTGGACACTGTATTATCTGATGCGATTGCAGAGCAGGCATCAGATTCTTCATCTTCTGAAGGTAATCTTGTCCGAATCCTACCATAAGTTGCTCGTATGATGGCTCCAGACTGTAGACGGGTTACACGCTGGGGTATTTCCGGAAGCGACTCGGGATTATCCTGTGTCGATATCCCTTTGCTGGTCATATTAGTGGTGACCCTTGGAAATTCTCCATCTTTAACCACCGTTCTTCTTCGGCGGAAACGCCTATGCCTTGGTTTTGGCGTTTCAGTACTGAGTCTTTCGAAAACCGAAACCCTTTCGGGGACCGTCTTGATACAATTGCATTCAGACAATACTGCCTGAATGAGTTTGGAACAGGGGCACTGATTTTCTGGTTTTTGAGGACTCCTTTTTCTGGTTTTACTCGTACCCCCAACATGATAGTACAACTTGTCGGTTTGAAGGCCGGAGTAACCTATCGTGTGTTGGCACGATTTCTCAGGTATAACGCCATCGTCATCAGACGATAATGTTTCCTTCTGAGGGCGAATTGCCTTCTTCGGGCTTTCATGAGTCACGCGTCTCGAAACAAGCCTTTGTGGGCGTGAGTTCTCGGTGGGCTCTTAGACTTCAATGCGCAAACTGGTGCGCGTAGTTGCCATGAATTCCTTGTCATGTTGAGGGTGGCGACGACCCCCAACATGTTGAGTCATTCGGGGCTTCTTTATCGGGCCCAAACGTTCTTGAATTGGAGCTTTGCATCGCTCATCGGGAAGTGGACCGAGGCGCTCCAAAACTGACCTCCTTCTTTGGGATGGTTCTGCGATATCTCCCGGAGCAGTTACCGGCGACTTAGGTTGGTTTGCCAGAGGTTGAACTTGCGTTGGAGGCTGAATTGCCGCTTCAGACTTCGGCCTCCATATTTGGCGGGTTGGTGGTGGTTTCTTGGCCACTTCCTTATGCAGTCTTCTACGGGCTTCTTGGACTTGAGCCCGTGCCTACGCTGACAGCGCGCGGCGCTTGTGAATGCGCTCTTCAAGCGTCGAACGACTCCGTTTGACACTGATCCATTCCATCGTTGGTGGCTTGGAAGAGTTGCCGTTCATCGGTTGTTGAGGCTGTTTGCCTCTTCTGTTCTTCAGATCCGCCTTGTAGCGGACTTCGTCAACGGACTCCATTGCCTTCGCATATTGTCGCGCCTGGCGTTAACGTTGCCTCTGGCGGGCTCTCTTTGAGAAAGTCACCACGCCCTCAGCGGCGGAAGAGTTGGCCAGAACAGATCTGACCTGGTGTAGGCGTATAAAATTGCCTATAGGCCCCTTAGCTTAGCTCAGCACGATGATTCGACAAAACAACGGACATTCGAGTGACGAGGCGACGAGGCACGCAAGCAACGGAATACGTTCGCGTGCGGGACCAAACCAACGGTTCGGAAAGTTAACAAGTCGTCCAACAACAAAACGGACTTGAACTCAAACACCGAAGCGGAGTTACCGCCAAATGAAGATTCGGGGAATCGAATCAAGACCTGAACAAATCAACGAAAGGTCGAGGCAACAAGACACACGAACAATAGAACACGTACGCACGTGGAATCGAACCAACGTTTCGGGGAATCACCGAGTCATCTAAACAAGAGCGAACTCGGTGATATAACGATCGAATCAAGACCAATCCCGGACTCGAACTCAGAAACGGATTAACTGCCATATTTGGAATCAAGTCAGTGAGTCGATTCCAGAAACCAAATCAAATCCGAACGACGGAGAACCGGAAACACCGGAAAACGATGAAACCAGCGCACCTGGGGGAACTCGGCCCGAACCGAACCACCCTAAGGTGGCTCGGCCCAAGCCGAGCCACCCTAGGGTGGCTCGGTGGCCGAGCCACCTCAGGGTGGCTCGGCCAAGGCCGAGCCACCCTGAGGTGGCTAGGCGTCGGTTTGTGCCAAAGGCACAGTCTTGAGTCCCTATAAATAGGCCTGGCACTCGTTCATTTGAGAGGACTTTTTCTGAAACTTCTGAAGAGCCGAAACTCTGCCGGATTGCGACCTCAACTCGGATTGTGAAGGCTTGAAGACTTGGATAACCAGATCTACGTGATACTACTCCGGATCTAAGCTTGGTTCTTAGATCCCGAGATTAGAGCGAGCGTTTCCTTGGTGAAACGATCCCTCTCGGCTATTATCTCCTTGGTGGGATAGTACCCGTTATACCACGTAGATCCGTTCGGATCGAGATTGCGCGGTGGTCCACGGTACTCAACCCCGGCACAGGCGAAGAACCCCACAAAGCGAGCGACCGTAAAACAGGAAACTCGTGATTTGTTCAAGGAAAGTTGTAATCTTTATTTCTTTGTTTTGATTTTGTTGTAAGCCGGATCTTATAAAAAGACCGGATCTCTTTGTAAACGCATAAAGTTGTTGTCAAAGTTGTAACAGAATCATCAATGAAGAATAACGCAATTTCCCGCGCGAACAATCTGGCGACCACAGTGGGAGCCACCAGCTTCGCTGCCGAAGCTGGAGTGTCGCAGCCGCGGATCTCGATCCCGATCGTGGAGGAGGTCGAGTACGAATTCGACCAGCAGAAATACGAGGAGTACGTGTCCTCGTCCGGATCTGCCTCCTCCCCCAAGTCCAAGAAGTTCCAGAAGTTCTCCTCCAGGAGAAAAGTCCGTTGGTGTGATGAAGCTGAAGCCACCAACGACGACCTCACCCCAATCGACGCCGAAGCTGCGTTGAGTGAGGTCCTACCGACCTCAAAGAAGGTCAAATCTGCCATTGAAGGCGTGGTGACTCTCTCCAAGAGAGCCCGCCAGAGGCAACGTCAACGCCTCGCGAAGCATTTCGCCAAGGCCATGGAGTCTGTTGATGGGGTCCGCTATCATGCGGATCTGAAGAATAAACGAGGCAAACAGCCTCAACAGCAAATGCAGGGTGGTTCCTCCAAACCATCGACAATGGAGTGGGTCCGTGTCAAACGGAATCGCTCAACGCTGGAGGAGCGCATCCGCAAACACCGCGCGTTATCGGCGCAAGCACGGGCCAAAGCCGAAGAAGCCCGTCGCAAGCTGCAGAAGGAGGTGGTCAAAAAGCCGCCACCTACTCGCAAGGTTTGGAGGCCAAAGTCTGAAGCGGTTCAGGCTAAGGAGCAAAACCCGCAGCCTCCAAAAGTTCGGACGCCGGCAAGTCAATCCAAACAGCCGGTGATTGCCGCAATTACCCTGGGAGATCCCGCAGGACCATCCCAGAAGAAAAGATCAGTTTTGGAGCGCCTCGGTCCACTTCCGAAGGAACGAGGTAAAGCTCCAGTTCAAGAACGCTTGGGGCCAGTGAAGAAGTCCCAACCAATACAGCATGCTGGGGGTCGCCGCAACCCTCAACACTTGGAGCAAACTGCGGCACCCAAGCGCACAACCTTGCGCATTCAAGTGCAAGATTCCGCTGAAGATTCACGTCCACGAAGACGCGTTTCGAGGCGTATAACTCTCGAGAGCCCGAAAAAGACAATTATTCCTCAGAAGGAAACGTTGTCATCTGATGACGACAACGTTATACCTGAGAGGTCGTGCCAACACACGATAGCTTGCTCTGACCTCCAAACAGATGAGCTGTACTATCGTGCCGGGGGTACGAACAAATCTAGAAAGAGGAGCCCTCGAAGGTTCGGGAATCAATGTCCTTGTTCAAATCTCATTCGGGCGGTATTGTCTGAATGCAATTGTGTTAAGGCAGTCCCTGAAAGAGTATCGGTGTTCGAAAGACTTAGCACCGGAGCGCCAAGGCCAAGGCATAGGCGTTTCCAACGAAGGAAAACAAGGGTCGAGGACGGTGAACATTCAAGGGTCACCGCCAACATGACCAGCACAGGAACAGCGGCTCAGGATAACCCCGAGACGATTCCAGAAACATCCCGACCCAGGACCCGTTTACAATCTGGGGCTATCATTCGCGTGACGTATGGTAGAATCCGAACGAGAGTACCTTCGGGAGACGAAGAATCAGATGCTGGCTCAGCAGTGGCGTCTGATAACACAGTGTCCAGTGAGGGACAGCCCCGCGAGTCGCTCATGATAAGCGCGGAGCAGGTGGCCAAGATGCTTGAAGATGCCATGGCCAAACAACAAGAAACCTTTAGGTTCGAGATGCAAATGGCCATGCAGAACATGAGAGAGATGCATGACCAACAACTTCATGCATTAAGGAACCAACAAGGGGAACCAAGTCAGCCCAACCAGAACAACCTGGAAGATGAGGGTACAAATGAAGCTCGCAACGTCAATAACCCTCCCATCAATCCAGGGGGTGGTAATGATAATACCAGTGAAGACACAGGTGAAAGCCTAAAAATTAAGAATCTCGAGAACAAAATCAACACATTGATTTCTGCTCAAGAGACTAAAAAGACGGGCATTCCCTGTCCCTACCCAAGAGAGTGGGAATCGATCCCATATCCGGCGAAGTTTAGTCTAATTAACTTCACGCCGTTTAATGGGATGGGTTCACCAACTCAGCATTTGATTTATTTCAAATCGCACTTGGGAGTCATCTCTGGCAATGAGCCTCTGATGGTGCGGTCATTCGTTGGCACTCTTCGCGGAGCTGCCTTCGATTGGTATCGTCGCCTCAAGCCAGGAAGCATAAACAGCTGGGATGACATGGAGACGAAATTCCTCGCGAATTTCTTCGACGACGACACCGAAATTTCAATCGGGTCGTT
>BQKN01021402.1:28607-57204 GCA_022839385.1 Asparagus kiusianus | reverse complement strand
TGGGATGATGATGAACACCAGATATGGACACGCAAACTGAGATATGTGCACGTACATTTAGATTATGTTGTGTTAACATACTTTTTGTCGCACGTTGAGCTGATGAATACATATGAAAGAGTATAGTTATTTCATGTATCCGGAAATAGGGAGATAAAACCTATTTTCCGCAGAACGATTGAGTAAGATTATTACAAAAGTATCGTTAATTCATGTATCCGGAAATAGGAAGATAAAACCTATTTGCCGCAGAACGATTGAGTAAGAGTATTACAAAAGTATCGTTAATTCATGTATCCAGAAATAGGGAGATAAAACATATTTGCCGCAGAATAATTGAGTAAGAGTATTACAAAAGTATCGTTATTTCATGTATCCGGGATAGGGAGATAAAACCTATTGCCGCAGAACGATTGAGTAATAGTATTACAATAGTATCGTTATTATATGTATCCGGAATAGGAAAATAATAAACCCTATTACCGCAGAGCGATTGAGTAACGAGCATTACAAAAGTATCGCTATAGTACAAGATGATGCACACATAAATATTTGATCAGTTGTAGGCTTTACTTCTATGATAAATCGCTCGCGAATAGGGTATTTCCTTTGAGATTTTGAGGCACCCGTTATGAACGGCAGATATATTTATTTTAGCAATTGTTAATATCCTCTTATATTAGAGTAGGTCACTCGGACGTAATTCGAGATGAGATGATTATTCTTTATGTTGGAGATTGGAGTATTTATCATTGATTATTTGTTTTTCATTCATAGAGAGTTATATGAATGATTTGATATATGTATGTACTGACTCTATTTTCTTATATACTCCTACCCCTTCCCCTGGGGAGAGGTAGTGATGATCTCGCTAGCGCTTTGACGCTCGTTGTTTTCCCCCTTTCAGGCAGCGAGTCTGGCGCACGGAGAGTCGCAGGTTGATGGGACATCTTAGTTGTCCATTTAGTTACTTATCATATTTTGTAGTTATTGTAGAACTCCACATGTAGATGATTATTCTCATAATCTAGATTGGTATTTTGTTTCATAGAGTTGAGAGCTATTGTGAGACTTTGTTTATGTGACTCATTGTATTTGATATTTAGTTCAGACTAAGAGATATGTCTATTTTATTTCCAGTTGGGCTCATTATTCATTTTTCTTATGCTTCTTCTGTGTATATCTAGTGTTGTCCTATTTCTATTTTTACCTGTCTGTACCTTCACCTATTTATTGTTTCCACTAGAGAGATAGTGATTGTGATGGTGAAACTTGTTATAGCATGGTGGTTGGTGCTTGGCAGGTTTGACAATCTGGGTTTCACCTGGGACTGCAGCCTTGTGTGAACCCTAGGGCGTCACAGAGTCCTTCTTCGAAGAACTATTTGATCTGGCAGTCACCGATCGAATTCGCCGACTCAAGACCCGAAAAAGGTGGAAAGCTTTACCCACTTATCCTCATAAAATGTTTGTTGAAATTCCAGGTGTAGGTTCTGAAGAGGGAGAGAAAGTGAAAGGTCATCATTTTACTCGCACTCGCTCCCGGACTGCGGCTCGGATTAATCCCCTAATGGAACCATGTGTTGAACCCATACCGAGTAGACCTGCGGATCCAAACAAGACGCGACCTTGTAAACGTCAGAAGATAGTTTTGAGGCGACGTGTCACATCGTTAGTGCCTAACGCAGAACCACTCGGTGACGCACCCATTATTGGAGAAGGTAACATTCCAACTCTTTGCTTGCCCTTTTGATTCTATCCCTTGTTAGACTTAATGAATCTGCATTTCAGGGGGACATGACCAGAGTGAGACCGCTTATGATCCTCCTTCTCCCGATTTTGATTTATTTCAAGAGCCTGATAACATTGTAGTGGGTATGACTGTTGATGACAATGAAAATACTGGGGTAGGACCTGGTTCGTCTACGACAGTCTCTAACCTAGGTACATCTAACACCAATAGTACACATTTCAAATGGAAATTTCGGGAATTGACCGATTCAGACTTTGTGCATCCGTTAATTGTTTCTCTACTTTTGGCTCTTTTAGAAAAACTCCAAGAGATGGGTGCCAATACTGGGATTGCGGACTCTGCTGTCCCTAACAAAGGTAAACCCAACTCTTATTTGTTGCGGATTCCCAATTTCTCTTCCTGCGTATTAAAATCCAGACTCTTTCGTAGGTATCCTTATGGAGAACTCAGATAATGAGGATTCCCCTCAAGGTATTACATTTGAGCCGTCAGACGCTCATCCATCAGATCCGGTACCAGACTCTTTGGTATATAACAATATGTTGTTGGAACCATTTTGTCATGATACCATCGAAGCATCCGCCGAGCCCGAAGGACCAGCTGTTGAAATTGGTACAAACGTCAATGTTGAAATATCAGACACTTCTAAGGGTCTCGATTTTCCACAAGCGGCAAGGATTATTACCTAAGACCATTCGTCGACTATTCCAACTCATCTCCCACTCTCAACAACTGAGATGACCATCGCAGGTGTGGGGACTAATCCAATTGAACAAGTCATCGGACCAACCGAAAAAATTGATACATCGACGGCTGTTGCTTTTGCGGCGCCTCCACCGGTTCATGAGGCTGTGCAGATGGAATCAAGTGTTGGAAATCCGGCTGAGGGGACTTCTGTCGGTACTGGTAAGCTCTATTCCGAAACTTGGAGATATTCGAGTTAATATTCTGAAATATTTGATTCCTGTTTTTCCTACAGAGGTTTCACTTCAACTCTTTGATCTTGTCAAAGCGCTATTGTTAAATGACGATCTAGATCAGATCGTCCTTTGTATGGAAGTTAGCAGCTTTTTTACTTTCGTGGGCAAGGTGATTGACAAACTCCTCCACAGTGGGACTTCTTTCCGTTAATTAGCGCCACTCCTTGATCTCAGACTAGCCTTAATAGAGAAGATCGGATCGCTACATTTGGCACAAGCTATTGCTGACGACTTGACTCGTCTGGAGCGTGATTTTCAAAAACATCAAAAATTTCAAGATGCAGGTGCTCCTTCATACATAGCTGCTCAAATGGAATCTCGGCTGCAAGTGTGGCGCGATGCCCAGGCGTTGGTTGAACCAGAGGTTCAAAGACGACAACGTAAGGTGGATAAGATGAAAGCCGTTCTTGACAACAAGTCACAAACTTTGCACAATATCAAGTCCTCCCTCGCATCTAGCGCTAGCAAGATAGCGAGACTTAAACAGGAGCTTAAAGCAGAAGAGGAGACTTGGGAAATTTTAGAAGTGGCAAGGGTTGACGAAGAGCGAAACCAAGAGATGGTTTCTAGGGAGTTGGAACTCTCGGAGCATGAGCTTGCTAAGGCAAAAGAAGAGGCCGCAAGGATGTTAGCTGCCAACGAAGAATCCATGAAGGCTACATTGCAGGGAGAGCTCGAACAAACTTATGTGGAAGAGTTGTCGAAGTTAGAGCAACAAGTTCTTAGTCATAAGCTTCACGTAGATTGACTATGACTTTTGTACCTGCAAACTTAATTTTTATTAATGGAAGATATTTCTCTCTTTTTTTTATTATGTCTCCTTTATTATGATGTATTACTCTGTCTGGAGTAATCAACCATAATACTCGTAGGATTTTTGGCAAATCCCTAGCCATCAACGGGTTTGATGAGCCTTTACCGATTACCGTTTGAATCGGGCTAGTATGCGGATTGTTTTTTTATCCGTTCCTCATGTAACGTTGTGCTAAAAGAGTTAACTCTTTTAGTGCTATGATATCGAATACGTAGACTTCGTCTTTCTCATGGGAATTGACTAATCGGCAACGCGTGTTAGGCGTCGGCTTATCCCTTCTTAGGCTTCGGGATAAAATTCCCTAGTCTTAAACTCTGGTGTCTTTTTCAATCGGTATAAGACTAAACCGACGACGCGTGTTAGACGTAGACTTAAGATTTTTGGCAAACCCCCAACCTTCAACGGGTTTGACGAGCCTTTACCGACTACCGCTTGAGTTGGGCTAGCATGTGAATTATTAAAACCCGTTTCACATGTAACGTTGTGCTAAAAGAGTTGATTCTCTTAGACTTGGTGCTATGATTTTGAATACATAGACTTCACCATTTCTTACGGGAGTATGGTACCCAGCAACGCGTGTTAGGCGTAGGCTTATCTCTATTTAGGAGTCGAGATAAAGTTCCCCGTGTATGAAAGGTACGGATTTGACCTTGAGAATTGTGTTCTTTCTTAAGGTAAAAACAGACCCAATGCTGGAGAGGAAGAATTTTATATTCTATCTCCGGGTCTTGTTTAGGGTAAAGACGAACCACAAATAGGAGAGAAAGAATTTTATATTCTATCTCCCGAAGGTGAAGAGGAAGAATTTTATATTCTATCTTCAGATGCAAAGGAAACTCGGGGTGTGATCACCACCCCCAGGATCCAAAAAGGTAAAACTAGAAGTGGGATCTCCACTCCGAGAATCAGAAAGATTCAAGCAACCCTAACTTTTATAGGATTGATTGCTTAATCTAAGAAAAGAATTCCTCATTTATTGTGGTAAAATTCCGATTCCAACCCTAACTTTCATAGGTTTGGCTGAAAAGAAACAGGTGGAAGTTTTTTGTTTATCGAAATGAATGACTCGATCTTGGTCCTAACTATCTGCAGGTTTGACCAAGTGAGGTTAGAGGTAATCCTAACTTTTATAGGTTTGATTGCTCAAATTGAGAGTGGACCTCTCATTCATGGAAGGAATCGAGAGGGGAATCTGGCTTTGGCCCTAACTTTTATAGGTTTGACCTGAAAGCAAGGTGAGTGGAACACATATAGCAATGAGAATGCTGATTTGTACTACCACTCGATGGAAGATTTCAGTGTTAAGTGATCAGGACTTAACACATCAAGTTTGAAAGTTGCCAAGGATGGGCGGATAGAAATTTTGGTGGACCCACCACCGTCAGTTGATTTGATTAGTAGGGGTTTTGTGAAGAAAGATTGATCTGTCAACATGGTCGAATCTTATTTCAGCAAGAGAATTCATGAGAGTTAGTAAACTCGATATCAATAAAGGGAAAAATCTGAACTTTGAAGACATTCAGAGTATAAGTGTGGATTTCTTATTTATCACTTTTGTAGTGACTGGGTTATCCCTAAGAATACCACATGCGGTACTCTTCTGGGAACTTCCCGATACATTGGTTATCCTGAAGGTACTATGGATAATACTTTTTCAAGAACTTGTCGTTTATCGACATCATAAGTCGGTCGCCTTCCTTAGTAGCAAGGCGATATGCGCCACTCGAGTAGACTGTCTCTACTACGAATGGTCCTTCCCATTTGGGCTCAAATTTGCCTTTTTCTTAGAATTAAGGATCATGGGTCGTCGTTCAGTTAAGACTAAGTCTCCCTCCTTAAAACTCTGTTGTCGGACTTTTTTATTAAAAGCTCGAGACATTCTGGCTTGGTAGAACTCAATATGCTGTTGAGCTTCTAAACGTTTTTCATCGAGCATTTCGAGTTCTTCGAGGCGTTTTTGATGCAGTTCTTCAGTTGTTAGTTCTGTTGCAAGAGCAATCCGAAGAGATGAAATTTGAATTTCTAATGGGAGGACGGCTTCACACCCGTATACCACAGAATATGGGTTCGCTCTCGTCGGTGTGCGGACCATAGTACGATAGGCCCATAGAGCTGCGCCAAGCTTGTCATCCCAATCTCGTTTATTAGTTTTCACAAGTTTTGACAAAAGCTTCATGATAGTCTTATTGAAGGCTTCAGCCAATCCATTTGCTATGGGATTGTAAGCTGTCGATGAGACGTCTTGAATTTTAAACTTCTCACAAAACCTGATGAAGGCATTACTGACAAACTGAGGACCGTTATCATGTATGATTCATCTTGGGACACCATATCGGTAGATAATATGGTGTTTGATGAATGCAATGACATTGCTTGTCTTAACTTCTCTGAGCGAAATCGCTTCAGCCCATTTGGAGAAGTAATCAGTAATTGCCAGAATGAATCGGTTGCCTCTGACCGACGGGGGATTAGGACCAACGATGTCCATTCCCCAGGTCTCAAAAGGCCATGATGTAGTCAAAGGGTGCAGATGTTCTAGAGGTTGGTTCATATAATTCGCATGTACTTGACACGCATGACACTTCCGAGCATACATGACTGCGTCATTCATCATAGTGGGCCAAAAATATCCCATTCTCCTGACGCGGTCGTGAAGTTTAGGGCCGGGCTGGTGTGCTCCACAAACCCCTTCATGTGTTTCCTTAAGGACCTCATCCGCTTCCTTAATTGATAAGCAACGCAGTAGTAAACCATCGTACCCCCTGCGATATAGTGTTCGACTCTCCGTGTTATAGTAGAACCTCGGTGCTCTCTATCGGACCGAATCTCTTTCTTTCACATCTTCTGGTAAAATCCCGTGCAGGACGTAGTCTATGATAGGAAAACGCCAGTCCCGTGGCTCGAACTCTGCTTGAGTTGAATACACTTCTTTAACATCCTCTTCTCTGTCATCTACACCGTAGATTGGTACGAAGAGCTGATGAGTTCTTACCGTAACGAACTGTTTCGTTTCGGGAGGCTGTGCCAGGGACACTGCTAATGCTGCCAGTGTATCTGCATATGCATTCTGTAGACACAGAATGTATTCGATGAAGAATCCTTCGAACGATTCTGCCATTTCCATGACCATCTTGTGGTATGGTATCAAATCCTGACTTTGGACCTCATACTCCCCTTGAATTTGTTTAACTATCAGTTGAGAATCACCGAAAGCTTCAAGATACTCAACCCCCAGCTCTTTAGCGAAACTGAGTCCGATGAGTAGCGCATTGTACTCGGCTACGTTATTTGAGCATGGCTCGGTCAACGAATAGGCTCGAGGCATCACATGTTTTCCCAGGGAAACTAAAACAACTCCAACTCCAGAAGAAATCTTAGAACATCCAGGATCACTCGCTACATTAGCTGCTCTGGAAGCGCCATCGAAGTACAAACGCCACACTTGTTGGTGAGAAGTTGCGTTGACCTCGTGGGTTTCGTCTGGCAGATCATCATATACCTCGGCGGTATCCTCAGTTGGGTTAGCTGCCAGGAGATCACAAATGGCATGTCCTTTCACCAACTTCTGTTGTTTAAAGTGCAGGTCATATTTGAGCAGGAGTAAGGCCCATTTTTCTCGTCGCTAATTCATGAAAGCAGGTTGTGTCATGAACACTCGGATTGGGTTAACCTTGGAGATAACATAAATAGTCTGTCCGACTAAATAGTGTCGCATTTTTTGAATAGCGAATACCAAGGCTAGACACTCCCTTTCAATCATTGGATACCGAGATTCGGCGCTTATAAGGGTCCAGCTCAAGTAATATACCGCCTGTTCGTGACCGTTATCGTCATCTTGTGCAAGTAGTACACTTAACGAGTGGCTCGTCGCCTTGACATAAATCAAGAACGGTTTGCCCGATTTTTATGCAACGAGTACGGGAGGTTTTGAGAGATATTCTTTAATATCCTCGAACACCTTTTGATAAGCGTCATCCCATACGAATGACACGCCTTTCTTTGTGAGCCTGGAGAATGGCTGACACTTCCCTGAAAGGTTTGAAATGAATCGACGGATATAAGCCAAACATCTTTGCAATCCTCTGAGCTCCTTAAGGTTCCTCAGAGGTTGCAACTCGTTAATTGCCTTCATTTTATCAGGGTCGATGTGAATACCTTTGGTAGTAACGACGAATCCAAGGAATTTGCCGCTGGACATTCCGAGGAAAGATTTGGTAGGATTCATCTTCAATTGATGGGTCCGCATCAGGTTGAACATCGTCTTCAAATCTTTGATGTGATCCTTCCTGTCATGACTTTTTACAACTAGATCGTCCACGTAGCATTCGAAAGTTTTCCGGAGATGTTCTTGGAAAATCTTTGACATAGCTCTCTGGTATGTGGCGCCTGCGTTCTTTAAGCCGAAGGGCATAATCGTGTAGCAGAAAACACCGACGGGTGTTCTAAACGTGGTGTGTTTTTCATCATCTGGATGCATCTTTATTTGATTATAACCGGAAAACCCGTCCATTAAAGACATTCTTTCGAATCCGCACGTGTTATCAATAATAACGTCCGTGATGGGAAGAGGGAAATCATCTTTTGGACATGCGGTGTTCAAATCTCTAAAGTCGATACAAATCCTGATCTTCCCGTTCTTCTTAAGGACTGGGACAATATTGGCAAGCCATTCAGGATGTTGCTCTTCCCTGACGAAACCTGAGTCAATAAGCTTTTTAACTTCGGTCTCGATTGCTTCCATAATTTGCGGACGAAACCGTCTCTGCTGTTGTTTGACAGGTTTGACTTCCAGCTTGATATTAAGGCGGTGCATTGCCACATTCGGATCGAGTCCTAGCATATCCTCGTAATTCCAGGCGAAGACATCGATGTACTCCCTAATGAGGGCAATTAACTCTTCTTTCTCATTTGGCGGGAGACTATCGCTAATGAATATCAGTTTCGGATTATCCTCGCTACCCATATTCACCTGGATTACTTGGTCTTCGGTAGGGGGTTCCCTTTGTTCAAATCTGTCACTGTATTGCATATTCAGATGATGAACCCAAGGGTCTTCCCAAGTTGGTATTTGATCGTCTCCCTCTATTGTGGTAGGGTCGACTGTAGCCATATTCGACATTAATCTTTTGACATTTCCCCAAGACTAGCGTCGGAGTCCCAAGCTGAAGAATCAGAAGAATATCCGTTTTTACCTTTATTAGATATTTGATCGATGACATGCCAGTAACACTCGTCATCAGACGAGGAAACATAGCCTAAGCCTCTTCTGTGGCGATAATAATCATCTGGTTTTCCTTTTGGTACATAGGCCAGACGAGGTGGAACTCGCAGACCTCGACCAAAATAGAGACCCTCTCCTTGTGTAAAGTCATATCTGTATCTCTCCATAAGATTACGTGCTTTTGTGTTATATCTAAATAAATGAGGGGCAGGTTTATCTTCGTCATAATCTTCTTCCGCAAAGTGGTCAGGTATCGAAGGTTCTTTCCTTTTACCGTAAACAACCTCCTTCTCACCCCCTGCCTTTGCAGGAATGACAAATGTTGTTCCGAACGGATCCGAAACATGCTTCTTCGTCATGCAAGACGATCGGAGCAGTACATACAAGTTAGGGTTGTCACATGATTCTTTCATAATATTATCAAGACACAACGAGTACTCTAAATCATCATTTATTGCTATTTCTTCGGCAAGTTACCAATTACAACTACTTTCCGATGACTCGTCATCGTCAAGATTGATTACAATGGGTACAATGTCATTAAGTACAAAACCGCCATTATAATCGAACCCATCTTCAGTATCAGCTTCCTTCCCGCTGTCCGTACCTTGGGCCGATGGTTCAGTATCGGATTCGGCACCGTATAGAAGGGAATCAGTAAAATAATTTTCCAATCCCTTAAACGGTTGCTTATCCGCGACCACCGTCTTGACCTCATTATTAGTGTCTACATACTTAAGACACTGATGGAGGGTAGAAGGGTCTATGATATTGCCTTGGATCCAAGGTCGATCCAATAGAAAGTTATAAGAAGTCTCTGCGTCGATCACATAACACGTGACTTCCGACTTCAAATCTCCGATCTGGCACTTTACCCGGATTTTACCCAACGGTCTCGACCTACTGGTGTTGAATCCATAGATCGTAGTGCCTGTGGAGGCTAGCTTACTAGCCGGTATTCCGAGATTATACATCAATCGGAGTGGCATGATGCTAACAGCGGAACCCGGATCTACTTGGATCCGGTTGACAACACTGGAGCTAATGTGCCCGGTGAAATACAAGGGCCGATCATGCTTTCAATTCTTCGTCTGCATGTCCTCTTTGGTAAAAGAAATACAGGGAAAGTGATGTGCCACGAGGTTGCAATGTTGGACTGGCGGCTCCGGTTCTTCAGATGATGGCTTGACCTGAGTCAGAAAATTTTCAGAATTGGCCAAGGCTTCTTGTAATGTCTCCCATGTGTCTTTTGAGAGACGTAATAACTGATATAGCATTATTCTAGCCGGAATATTAGCTAGTTGTGCTATAATGTCGAAACGATGTGGAGTATTCGAGCTCTCCGGTTTATCTCTTCCAATCGGTCGATTGAATCGAGACTGCCTCGGGTTTTGGACTTCTTAGTGCAAAGGCTCTTTCCCTTTTTGTTTTTGCTGAGTTTTCTCCGCAACTACGGGTGATGGGGGAGTTGTAACTACCCCCATTTCCGCTAGTGTCTTAGAGGGAATAGCTTTGGTCACCCCCTGTTCAGCTAACTGTTCGGAGGCATCTGGATATTTGAAGTGGTATTCATTTCCACTCCTGGTAGCAAAGGCCTCTTGCTCATCTTTAGATAATGGGAAAGTAGGGATACTTTCGTCATCTCCTTCTGGAACGGCTGCGACTCCGTGACAAGACTTTCCTTTCCCTTTGGATGACGATCCGGCCCATTGTTCATCTTTAATCAGGTCGGGGTGAATCCAGAGAATCTCGCCATTCGGGGTTGTGTGTGGCACAAGTCCTTTCTGGCGTTGTTTGTGGGGGTCATCGTTAATAGTCTTCATTGCCACGTTCTTTATGGTCTCGGGTTAAAACCAATTCAGAGGGACAGATCCGAAGCTGATTAACACTGCATTAGAACCCACCTTCTTCTCCTTAGATTGCTTCATAGTGATAACCCCAACATCGATCAAAGCTTGGATCTTATCTTTGAGGGCGTAGCACGACTTGGTAGGGTGGTGAACCGCTCTGTGAAACGCGCAATACTTTGGGTCATTAATCCTCTTAGCGTCTTCCTGATCTTGGATAGGTGGCTTTGATCTTATTATTCTCCACGAGGTATTTGAAAATACTAGAAACTTCGTCTTCTTTGAAGGAGTACACCTTCGGGAATTTCGGTTCCGAAGTCTTCTGTTTCTGCGGTTGTTGTTGCCACCGCGACTGCTGAGGTGCCTTTTGATGTTGCTGTTGCAGTTGTGATTGCACTTCAAATGTTTGGTTTGCGTCCACTGCATTCGCTTGCTCCTTCCCTTTAACCCTCGGGACAAAATTTTGTTGTGGGGCATTTGTCGTCGTTTGACCTCTTTCGGCCTTCTTCCTCTTGAGGAAGCGTTCGGCTCGCTCCCCTCAAACCTTCAAATCCTTCCAGGTTTTGGACGGCGTCATTCCCATAGCTTCAAGGATATCCAACGAAAGATTATTGTGGCAAGTTTCTAGAATGAAGTCCTCGCTGATCGGATCCCTACAATTCATGGTTTTGTTCCGGAATCGTTTGATGAAATTTTCAACCAACTCTCCGTCCTTTTACTTCTCATCAAATAACGTTCCGATTGAGACCTCGGAGTCGTCATCGAAGAAATTCGTGAGAAACATGTCCTCCATGTCATCCCAACTACTAATACTCCTCGGTTTGAGGTGACGATACCAATCGAAGGCTGCTCCACGGAGAGTGCCAACGAATGATTGTACCATCAGAGGTTCATTCCCAAAGATTATTCCCAAGTGAGACTTGAAGTATATTAAATGCTGAGTGGGGGAACCCTTTCCGTCGAACGACGTGAAGTTGATTAAATTAAACTTTGCCGGATACGGGATTGATTCCCACTCTCTTGGGTATGGGCATGGTATTCCGGACCTTTTTACTTCTTGAGCGCTCATCAACGCATTGATTTTGCTCTCCAAGTCCCTCGTTTTCTTATCTTCGCTCGTATCTTTCTTCGAGCGGTTTCGGGGGGAAGTGAGGTGGTCCTCCTTCGTATTATCATCTGAGAGTCCACCCCCAGCATTGTTATCAATGGGTGGGGTTTCCATATTGGCGTTCTCATCCACTTCCCGATCATTATCTTGGTTGGGATTATGGCGACGGCTGGACTCTCCCTGCTGATTCGTCAATGCCACGATTTGTTGATCATGCATTTCTCTCATCTGCTGCATAGCCATCTCCATTTCAAATTTGAAATTCTCCCTCTGCTTGGTTAAAGCATCCTCAAGAATTTTATTCATCTGCTCTGGTTGATCATAAGTGACTCATAGGGTTGTCCCGCGCTAGATGTCGTGTCATCAGAGGCCATTGCTGAGCAGGCATCTGAACAAACATCCGACGTTTCATCTTCTGAAGAAAGTCCCTTCTGCATTCTTTGGTAATCCCTTCTTCTACTGGTTCCCGATCGCAATCAAGTTATTCGCTGGGATACTGTGGCAAACTGATCCGGGCTAAAGTGTCATGTTGATTTCCCTTTCCCGGTCATGTTGACGGACACTTCTGGAAATTCATCATTTTGAAGAAAGGGTCTCTTTCTGCGGAAGCACCTTGGCTTGGACTTGGATGTTCCGATAGAAATTCTTTCAAACACTGAAACTCTTTCCGGGGCCTTAGGACAGCCACATTTGGACAATACTGCCTTGGTTATCTTGACACACGGACACTGAGAGTCCGTGTCTCGGGTACATCTCTTTCTGGACTTGTTCGTGCCCCCACCTTGATAGTACAACTCGTCAGTTTGATGACTGGAGCAACCCATCGTGTGTTGGCACGACTTCCCAGGTATAACATCCTCGTCAGATGAATATGCTTCCCTCTGGGGACTCAACGCTTTGTTAGCATCTTCAAGAGTCGCACGTTCGAGGCTACGTGAGCATGGGACCTCGACGGGCTCCTGGACTTCGACACGTAATCCAATGTGGTCAGTTATGGGCACTTTCCCATTCTGCATTCTCCTCCACTGCTTAGGAGGATAATTACGACTCCCAGCTACTTGAGATCCGTTCAACAGACCTAAGCGTTCTTTGATCGGAGCTTTGCCTCGATCATCGTGTGAAGGGCCGAGGCGATCCGTGATCTTCATCTTAGATCGGGATGAATTCATGCTTTCACGGGGTTTCAGCAAAGGTGCGGAACTTGTCAGGATAGACGGGGTTGCAGGAAATGAACCAGGTGCAAAATGGGCTGAACCAGACTGTTTAGCGCGCGAACCACCTTTTAGTGGCTTGACTTCGGCCGAGCCACCATTTGGTGGTTTGACTTTGGCCGAGCCACCATTTGGTGGTTTGACTTCGGTCGAGCCACGATTTGGTGGTTTGAATTTTTCGATGCCTTCAGGCACCGTTTGGATTGTTTTTTATGCCGGTTTGGACTTCGGCCTCCAGACTCGGCGTGATCTTGGTGCCTTCTTGACTACTTCTTCTTGTTCCAATTTCTACGCTTCTTGCATCAGAGCTCGCGCATGCGCGAGTAACGCGCAACGTTTCTGGATCCTTTCTTCAAGAGATGAACGCGTCCTTTTGACACGGATCCATTCATTCGTGGTTGAGTTGGAGGAGTTGGCTACCCGCTGTTGCGGCGCTTGGCACCTCCTGGACTTCAGATCCGCTTCATAGCGGATTCCATCAACCTGTTCTAAGGCCTTGGCCATCTGGCGCGCAAGACGTTGTCGCCGTCTCTGACGTGCTCTCTTTGATAAGACGGGCATGTTATCAGTTGTCAACCCCGTGTTCGAGGGGTTCAGTTTTGTAATTCCAGCCTCGTCGGATGTCGGCGGGGCGTTGCAAGCCACGATTGTAGCAGTGGCGGGGAGATCTTCTTGGGTCTTCAAATCCGAATACCAGCGAACCTTCCTGGACTTGCGAGGAGAGGTGGATCTGGAGGGGGAGGACAAATACTCATCATACTTTTGCTGGTCGAACTCAAACTCGACCTCTTCTTCAACCGGGATGAGAATCCGAGATTGCGACACATCAGCCTTTGCAGAAAGGCTGTCGGCTCCCACTGTGGTCGCCAGCTTGTTTGGGTGGAAAATTGATTGCATTGATGAGTCCATTACAACTTCAAACGCCTACAATAAACTCAAAAAAAAAGAAAATAACATTTTTATAAGATTTTAAATCAAAAGTTACAATTTTCTCTCAAACTACACACAATAGATGTTTATCGCCTATTGCTTGTGTGGGATCGTTGTCGGTGCCGGGGTTTATCCGTGGACCGCCTACGGATCAGATCCGATGAGTAGAAGTTTGAATATCAGTGCTTTCACTTCACGAATGAAGTAAGTGCAGTAGCGACGATTTTGACTAAGCAAAATCGCGGCTCTTCTCGAGATTTAAGACTAAGCTTAAATCCGGAGGAATAGGAAATGAGTCTCAGATCTCTCGAACTCTTACTTTGTTGAAGAATTTCGCCAAGGTCTGCTAACTCCCTGAAATTCGTGCTCTAATCTCCGATTTGACAGCACTTCGTCCTCTTGATCTCCAGATCCTTAAAAATGAACACCCGAGCTCCTATTTATAGGCTTGGTTGATGGTTTTTTCAGATCAAAACGAGGGATCCCCTCTATCTTCAGTTAACAACTGCATAACCACTGTATCAGATCAGTTGGAACACCCAAATCTCGAAAGAATCCAAAAAAGAACCGAAAAACCAATTCTGGTCGAGCCACCGAAGTGGCTCAGCCTTGGCCAAGCCACCAAAAGGTGGTTTGGCCCAGTGGCCGAGCCACTGGCTCGACCGGATCGTTTCGATGTGATCCGGCCGCCAGAGGCTTTCTTGGGTTCGACTCGTTTCGTCATTTATGTGTATTTCGTTGCTTCGCTGACTGGTGTACTTCCTCTATTCACTTCATGCATTTCGTGAATGTGCATATTGTTTAGCAGAGGCTGGTGAGTGTGCGGAATTGTCGGTGAGCGCACGGGGTGTTTGATTCACTGTCTCGATGATCGTTGAGCATACGGGCCACTTGGTGGTGACCGATGAGTACGCGGATCACTCGGGTAAATTTCGTCGACTTAGATGATGACGTTTATCACCTTCTCTTCGTCTCGAGTCGTATACGGGAACTTATAGGCATTTTTAGACGCCTACAGATACCCTCTCCAAAGTGTTTCAGCCTCATTTCTTTAGAGAGGAGTCTGAGACGCTTTGAACGTGATAGGCCCATACCTTCAGTCGGTGTTAAGGGACCTATAACCGATTTTAGTTCTTGACTTCTCCACATTTTAGTCTATTCAGTATTTTATCGAACAATTGAAATTCTTTCGGTACTGCGTTTATCGTCTGACCGTTGCCGAAGTCTCGAATGGGAATTGGTGAGTTAATTTTGGCTCGTCTCGCTGAGTTGACTTTGAACTAATTATCTGCATCACAACGCGTCGACCGACGTTAATTCTAGTATTTGTATCGATCGGCGTTGACTCTCATTGCAACGCGTTGATCGGCGTTGACCCTAGGGTTTCACCTCGACCTGAGGAGAACCAGTTTATACTCATATACTCTTGGGAGTTTCGGGGATCAGTTTAACCTCGTGTACTCGTCGGAGGTTGCCGGGTTATTCTTAAGAATATTACGCGTAATATTTTCGAGGAACTTCCCGTCAAAAGTAAGAAACAGTTTAGACTCGTATTTCTATTGTAGTATGAATACAGGCGTCGAATATATCAAAAAATACCCGAAAAGAGGTTCAAAAGGCATATGAATTATCCCCAGACCCCTCTATACACGCGAACCCACATTTCGCGGCTCACACGCGTGCGAATCAAAAGAACTAGGACTGGTCCAGTCCGGTTCAACCTGGTTTGCACTGGTTCGGGTCAGGTTTGGGTTCGGCCTAGACCGGTCCGGTTCACCCAAGATCCCCCCCCCCCACCCCCCCACACCTTTACAAAACTCGATCTCCCCTCTTCTCTCTTTCTTTTCTCTGGTTCGTTTTCAAAAGGGAATTCCGCCTCCCCCTCTATTTTCGGTTTTGAGTTCTTTCTCTCCAAGAACTCTTCTTCACCAAGAGTTCTAACCTTTTCCTCCTCCTAAACCTCTAACTCCGTCCTCTTCAAGTCCTTCAACTCCCTCAATTCTTCATCAAGGCAAGCTAGGGTTTCGGGTTTGGCCTCTCTAATTCGAGCTTCATCTTCGACGTGGACAAAGAGCTTTGTTCTTCTTCAGTCGTTCTCTGAACTCTGGTAAGAATCCCTCTCTCACTTAGTTTCAATTTGATTCCTTTCTCTTGAATTCTTGATTTTCCAAAACCCTAGCCTCTTAATTTGGGTGAAAACATAAACCTTGATTTTGGGCTCTTGAATGGTGACCGACCCTTTATTGGGGGATTTAGCTTGTGTTTGGATGCTTCAACCCCTTTAATTTTATACAAATTTTCAGTTTCATATATATGGCCAAAATTTCTGTTAAAGATCACTTGAACTTGACTTTGGGTTGTGGTGAAACTGTCTATTGTTTGAAAATTGATATGGCCGACACCCTTGTATGCGTGGACTTGAACAAGATCTTTGCTGTAGGAATTTTTTTGTTACGAGCCTTTGGATAAAACAAAATTTTGAATGGTTGAAGACCCTTCTTGTTTTGGTGATGACTAGAAGAATTGTGTTGTGTGTATGAGCCCAGAAAGAATGGCCGAATCCTCAAGCATGGCCGAAATTGTGAATGTGTATTGTGTGCAACTTGGGAGAAATTTGAGGGTTTTTTTGGCCGAAATTTAAGGGTTTCTTGTGCCAAAAGTGGACTGAAATTGTTGGGATTTTTTGTGTAAAAATGGGCTGAAATTGTTGGGGTTTTTTGTGTAAAAATGGGCTGAAATTGTTGGGGGTTTACATGTAAATTTGGATTGATATTGAATGATGGCCGAAACTTGACTTGAACTCGAACTTGAATACGGTCGAGCTTTTGAATTGAACTCGAAGCTCGAGAACTTTAACTTGTATTTGGCCGAGCTTTTGTATGCATTGAATTCAAGCTTGTATATAGTCGAACCCTTGTACGATTGAACTCCAACTTGTACATAATCCAGCTCTTGTATTGTTGAATTCATATGTAACTGAACTCGTGTATGCCTTGAATCCAAATTTGTATGTGGCCGAGCTCTAATTTGACTCTGTGACCTTTAACTTGAGTTAGGTATATATTATGTAGGTTTAATTGGGTTTTTAACCGGAAAATCCTAAATTTTTAGAATTTTAGTTAAATACCGCAATTTTCTTTTTGATTATTGGATTGTTGATTCGCCAATCTCGACATATTTGAACCACTGATTTCTCTTGCAGATTAGCTATGTCGACGAAGAGATCGCGTACCGCGAGGGGACGTTCTGCTACTAAATCACCTGAGCCCGCACCTTTCAGTTGCACCGGTATAACGTCGTCATTTCTCTTATTTACGACTTCTATCATTAACATATCATACTGTATATTGCATCTTGCATCCCCGCTTTGTTCTCCTTGGTGAGGCAATTGGGAAGAGCCGCCACCCACCTTCGTGAGTGTGGCCGCTTCATAGCCGTGTTTCGCTTGGTCGAAGCACGCCTACGTTAATTTAGGGCGATTTTAACGGTATAGAGCCATCACTCTCCTTCGTGGGTGTGGCCGCTTCATAGCCGTGTTTCGCCTGGTCAAAATACGCCTAAATTAATTTGGTGCAATTTCAACGGTATAGAGTCGTCACCCTCCTTCGTGGGTGTGGCCGCTTCATAGCCGTGTTTCGCCTGGTAAAAATACGCCTAAATTAATTTGGGGTGATTTCAAAGGCACAGAGCCGTCACTCTCCTTCGTGGGTGTGGCCGCTTCATAGCCGTGTTTTGCTTGGTCAAAACATGCCTGAATTAATTTGGGAGCGATTTCTAGCTGCGTTATACTCCGAAGGATGGGTACGTTGTCATGTTATTTATACGACTATGTACGTCGTGCTTCCTATGTATAGAGCTGCCTAAATCGTCTTGCCTAATTAATAACCATTTTCTCTTTTTTTTTAAACCCATATGGACATGTTATTCATGGTATCCCCATTTTGTTCTCCTTAGTGAGGCAATCGGGAAGAGCCATCATTCTCCTTTGTGAGCATGGCCGCTTCATAGCCGCGTTTTTCTTGGTCAAAACGCGCCTTATTCAATTTGGGGCGATTTCACATTGTATTGCGTTACACGAGGCGAGGTATGTTGTCACGTTGTTGTACGATAGCGTACTTTGTCTCGCGCACGCGTGATACTGTTGAAATCGTCTAACCAATTACGGGATCGTGACTCTATCTCACCGCTCCGTGGGATGAGTTCAATGCCTATTTAGATAAACGAGAAACCTCATAATTACATTTTGTAAACGCACATTATTTGTTTCAGTCGAATTCCCTTCAAGGGCAATCAATAACAATGCGGTGGAAGGCCGCTCTGGCGAGGCTTATGCTTCTGCTAACGATCCTATGCTCATTCCGGCTATCCCTCTATTTGCTCCGGACATACCTGAAGAACTTCCCCAGCTGATACGCAAAGGAGATCGTCGTACGGAAATTGATTACCGACGTACCTTTGGTTGAAGACGTTACCTCCACTCATCCTTTAAAGAAACCAGATTATCTATTCGGCGACTCTGTTGAGGATCCGATTATCGTGTCTCTTAAAGCTGAGCAATGGTTGCATAAGGATGAAGGGGGTTTTCTATATATCCCTCATATTCCTCATCATCATTCATTAGCCGAACTACGACGACAGGCTGTCAAACGAGAGATGTCGTGGGACCTGACGGAGGAGCGTAAACGTGTTCACTGCGGATATATCACTCATCATTCTACTCCTGGCTCGAGTAACAGAAATCGTGTCACCGGATTGCATCCTGGTGTATTGGGATTGAATGACCCGCCACGAGGCGAGTTATCTACGGTTGCTAACACTCTGAAGAACCGCCTCGCGAGACTGGGGAAAGAGATGCCTGCCAATAACCATAGATGTTATGGTTGGGTACATTCCTCCGATAAACTTTGGTGGTCTCGCCTGACCGACTATGTCCTTGCCCGCTGGGGTGAAGAACTGAAGGCTAGCGGGCTATATGCGGCCGTTCGGGCCACTAAGTATGGGCTGACTATCAGCATTTCCCACTTCCTTGCACTAATGGAGCTTTACAATCCTGATACGAATACATTTCTGACGAAGCGTGGGGAACTGGGATTAGCTCTTCATGAAATGAACAAGGTCTCGGGTTTGCCAATGGGAAATATGATATACCAAGAATATTTTCCTTCGAGTCAGGAGTTACGTCAGTTGAAGTCGACTACCCCGAATCGCTACGACACTCTGTGGGATCTTACCTGCCATTACTATGCAGCTTTGGCAGGTGTCGACCAAGTATTGAAGAGGACCAAACCGCAAATCACATTGAAAAGATTTACAAATTATTTATTCAGAAATCTAGAAAGCAATTCTGATGAAGCGATTTGCGAGTTGAGGCCACTGACTTCGGCAGAGATTAATGAGCTAATTAAGAAATCCGACGCTCATTCTTATACCACTGCCGGCATCGAGGATGATTTCCCCGTCGGGACCAAGTTTCACACTTTCTTATGGCATACTATGAAGCATATTCACCCGATGACTCTGCTGGCTGGTTATCTTACAATTTGGTTAAAGAAATGTGTAGTCCCATATCAACCCACAGATATCCTGCCTGTGGAGGTATTTTACCCTGCTGTTCAACTAGCTTACAAGAAAAGTCTTTCTCTTCTCCCGACAATGATCGCCGATATCCACCGTGATCTTCGCCAAATGATTGGTACTTTCACCCAAGAAGGAAGCAAGCCAAGCGCTGTAATCCAAACTGCTAAGGTGGAGTTAGCTTACACTTATTTGATGGCGTGGTTTGTTCTTCATCGTCCTGACATGATGGATGCGCCAAGGGTTGCGAACCAATCTATCCCATTGCTGCAGCTGATAGAAGATTGCAAATGGAAAGGACGAGGGTTCATGGACATACGGAAACGGCTGCAAGACCCTAAATGCTGGGTCGTTTCGACATGCTTTCCTTGATTTTTGGGTCGCTATGGCGATTCATTGGTTGATGCGGAGAAACCTGGCACTGGTCGGACCTGTCTTGACACTGGGTGCTTTGACTGGCTAGTGAACATCAGGCCAGGTTATGTGATTTTCCGAGCCAAGAATTGTTGTTACATAGAGCCGTATCTACCATGTAGATTTGCACAACAACTTGGGTATGATCAAATATATGTTGGGAACCCCAGTTCAGAACTCCGGACTCGCGGTGGCTTGGTAGACGGTGCTCGGGCGTGGTTGTGGAATGTTACGGGTTGCACCGGTGTCAGGTTTAGTCTCCTGATTGCTGAGCGTCAACTGTAATTTACCTTCTTATATTGCCATTGGTTATTACTGGCCAATGAGTCCGTCACGGTAAAGCCGATTACGGAGTTGACGGCCGAGGCAGCAGCTCGGATTGCTACTCAAATGGTTTATGAGGCCGAGTACCAGAAGAGGAAAGGCAAAGGACTCGCGAGTTCTTCTAAAGATGAGGAACCAGAGTATGATACCTTCTTTTTCGAGGAAGCAGGTTCAGTTGTAGATGTTGCCAACGGTGAGGAGGAGGCGGCGGACAATGATGAAAATGAACTCGGAACAGGTTTGTCAGAGTCTGTAAAACCCCGTAAATTTGAATATTTTATGATAAATAATGATAAATATGTTATATGGTACAAAATAATACATTTTGATGTTTAGATATGATAAGAATTGATTTGAGATCAATTCAATATATATTTGTGAAGATATGAGTGCAAATGCACAAAACATGCACAAATGCCAAAAGAGTGAAAATCTGGGAATAATAACCAGTTATGAGTTTTTATATTTTTCACACCTATAAAGTTAGAATTTGGAAAAGTGTAAAATACCAAAGTTGTAGGTCTCTTCAGCAGCTTTCTAACAAGTCTTAGATCACTTCATTCCGAGTTCGGATAAGAAGGTTATAACCAAAATACCGAAGGGGTATTTTCCTAGTCAGACTAAGTTTCCTGGTTCGGGTCTAACAGGTTTGTTTCGGGTTTACCTCTATAAATACCTGTATTTTTTTCACAAAAATTCCTTTCTTTTATCATATCTAAGAACTCTAACAGCCACCAAATCCCCATAAACCATATTTTGAATTCTTGGAGTAGATTTGAGGCTTTCAAGTTGTGTTTTGTTGATTTTTGGCTTTTGGAGTGGAGATCTCCTTCGACGTTGCTTCTAACAAGTTTTTCCTTTAACCCCAGGCGAGTATCATCTCTACTAATCCCTCTCCTAGTTTTTGAAACATTTTTGAAGAGTTTTTAATAAGTTTTATAGAGCCTAATCAATTATTTTGTATATAAAAAAATTGATCTTTTGTATATATGTATAAAGACTAGGTCTTTTCATCTTAAAGAGATTAAGCACAAATTTACAGAAGTATTTTAAGATCTGAAAATAATTTAAAATATTTTTTATCTGAATTTAGATGTCTTATTCTTCTTTTTAAAGTTTCTTGTATGATTGAAGGTTTACATATGATTTCTTGTGCAAATAATCATGCTTGTTATGTTCTGCTGAAAATCTGCTGCACATATATACTATTAAACTAGAAATTTGAAATAACAAATGAAATCCAAATTGAACCAAACTAATTCCAATTGAAAGATATGTGAATCTAGTTTTCAAAACAGAAAACCATACCTAAAGATAGTTTTCTTATAGAAAGATATGTTCAATTTACTGATGATAGGTTCTGCAGAAAATCTGCTGCACAAATAAAAGGTTTGACAGGAAATTAGAAATATCATATGAACTCCAAACTGAGCCAAATCAGTGGCAAATGCTAGCTATGTGAGTCTAGTTTTTAAAACGAAAAACTATTCTTAAAAAGCGTTTGTCCAGAGAAAGATATTCTCAATTTACTAATGATATGTTCTTCAGAAAACTGCAGATGTGCTGATTTGAAATAAATTGATATATTACGTAAAGGTTTCTTAAGTTTGGCTCTTGTTTGTTATTTTTGAGAGAGTTTCTAGATCTTGTACTATTATATACAATGCTTAAGAGTTGTTTAACATCTGGGATGATGATGAACACCAAATATGGACACGCAAACCGAGATATGTGCACGTACACTTAGATTATGTTGTGTTAACATACTTTTTGTCGCACGTTGAGCTGATGAATACATATGAAAGAGTATAGTTATTTCATGTATCCGGAAATAGGGAGATAAAACCTATTTACCGCAGAACGATTGAGTAAGATTATTACAAAAGTATCGTTAATTCATGTATCCGAAAATAGGAAGATAAAACCTATTTGCCGCAGAACGATTGAGTAAGAGTATTACAAAAGTATCGTTAATTCATGTATCCGAAAATAGGGAGATAAAACCTATTTGCCGCAGAACGATTGAGTAAGAGTATTACAATAGTATCGTTATTTCATGTATCCGAGATAGGAAGATAAAACCTATTGCCGCAGAACGATTGAGTAATAGTATTACAACAGTATTGTTATTATATGTATCCGGAATAGGAAAATAATAAACCCTATTGTCGCAGAGCGATTGAGTAACGAGCATTACAAAAGTATCGCTATAGTACAAGATGATGCACACATAAATATTTGATCAGTTGTAAGCTTTACTTCTATGATAAATCGCCCGCGAATAGGGTATTTCCTTTGAGATTTTGATACACCCGTTATGAACGGCAGATATATTTATTTTAGCAATTGTTAATATCCTCTTATATTAGAGCAGGTCACTCGGACGTAATTCGAGATGAGATGATTATTATTTATGTTGGAGATTGGAGTATTTATCATTGATTATTTGTTTTTCATTCATAGAGAATTATATGAATGATTTGATATATGTATGTACTGACTCTATTTTCTTATATACTCCTACCCCTTCCCCTGGGGAGAGGTAGTGATGATCTCGCTAGCGCTTTGACGCTCGTTGTTTTCCCCCTTTCAGGCAGCGAGTCTGGCGCACGGAGAGTCGCAGGTTGATGGGACATCTTAGTTGTCCATTTAGTTATCATATTTTGTAGTTATTGTAGAACTCCACATGTAGATGATTATTCTCAGAATCTAGATTGGTATTTTGTTTCATAGAGTTAAGAGCTATTGTGAGACTTTGTTTATGTGACTCATTGTATTTGATATTTAGTTCAGACTAAGAGATATGTCTATTTTATTTCCAGTTGGGCTCATTATTCATTTTTCTTATGCTTCTTCTGTGTATATCTAGTGTTGTCCTATTTCTATTTTTGCATGTCTGTACCTTCACCTATTTATTGTTTCCACTAGAGAGATAATTATTGTGATGGTGAAACTTGTTATAGCATGATGGTTGGTGCTTGGCAGGTTTGACAATCCGGGTTTCACCTGGGACTGCAGCCTTGTGTGAACCCTAGGACGTCACAGTTGGTATTAGAGCTCTAGTTCCAGCATCCTTAGGGTCATTCCTGTGTCAAATTGTGGAGATAGGATAGAGTTTCCTAGGATTCATGTATAGAGTCCGTTAGGAATTCCTAGAATGAGTGAGGACGATATGTGCGTATATCTCAAAATTTCAAATTTTTTTTATAATTATTTTATGTTGATTTAAAGTATTTGCGTGAATACTATATGTTATGAATACGTATTGTGATATGTTATATATATGTATATATGTTTGCAATCTCACTTACTATGATCATAAGCTCTCCTCTCAATATTATAAATGTTGGAACGAGGATGCAGTCGAGATAAAAACTCATATCCGGAGAGCTGGGCAAGCAGAGTCCGAGCCGCAGTAGGCTCCATAGTATTTGATCGACTTTATGGCACCGTTTGTAGAAACAGAGACTAGCAACACTCGAGGAGGGAGTAGCGAGCTAAATTACATTTTCTGGAGTTCCACCACCCGTTATACTAATTGTGCCAATTGAAGGGGTAATACTAATGATTATATTACCACAACCATTTGTTGATAGAGATACAGAGTAGGAGGTTTGGCTCTGTAAGAATAAGAAAGATGTAGGACACTGAGAACACCATAGTGCAGGGCACATTGGATTCATATGCAGCTTATAAATAAAAAGAAATATGTGAAAATTCCTTAACGTAGACTCAGTACCAAACCAGAGGTTAAATATATTCAGCACAGAGGATATCACTGGAGAATAGCAACAAAGAATAGCTACGATTTTAGAATTTCGTCGGGACAGTGAATATCACTTATTTGGGAAAATTTTGTTTACTTTTTCGACAAGCAGTTAGAGCTAGTTTGCTTAAAACAGTGAGATATGCCTATAGTTAATTACGAAATCAAGACTAGCATGATGATAATGTCAAGGGCAAGAGGCCTATTATGGGATCTAGAGGACCCCAACAGCGGGGTAAGGATTTTTACTATCAGCAATAAAGACATTACAAGAAGATAGCAAACATGATTTGATAACACCGCAGCAGCGCATGATTTGGGACACATGATACAATTATAACAAGATCGGACATAGAGTGAAGAATTATTGCAGTACACCAGCAGGAGACTAGCATGATAGAGATCAGGACCAGTAATCTTAGGGCAACAACTACGGCTAGCATCGGAGGATAGATGTGCTACCGGTTATTCCGAGGATTTAGCGGCCTATAGGCCAGAATTGCGCTATTTAGAGTATTCATCAGTTTCAGATGGACCCATGTGTTTCATCGCCAGCAGCGTAGCAGGCGTCGGCCACCAGCAGAGTTTATGTAGTCGCGCCACCTGATCATAGTGCGAGCAGAGTTTTTGTAGTAAATTATTATCCAGCTCGAATCTTGTTGATTCAGAAGCTTCGTATTTTTTTATCTATCATGATGTCATAATTAGACATCAGCTTGTAGTGGAGCGTTTCGACGTTCCATTATCAGTTTCTACTTCTTTAGAGGAGGTGACCCTATTAGAGAGTATATGTAGGAGATGTGTCATCAGTATAGATGAGTTTGAGTTCATCTTTGTCATGGTCGTGTTGTGGATGTCGAATTTCGACGTCATTTTTAGTATGAAATTGTTATCATCCTACAATATCAGTATCGATTGTTTTGCTAAAATAGTACGCTTGTGAGCATTCGTTGGGATTGTATAGATAGTAGCAACCTCATAGGGTAATCAGGATGCGGAGTCATTTCTGGCATACGTCGAAGAGGTGATGATACGAGATCGGGGTGCAGTTTTGAGCGAGACCGGAGTTGTCTCAGTATATCAGGATGTCTTTCAGGACATACCTATGTTTTCTCCAGTGAGAGAGGTTGTTTCCCTGCATCGAGTTGCAGCAGGCACCGTACCGATTTTTTGAGCACCTTATCATATCTTATGGCACCCGTTGAGAGGAGGGAGCTACAGACTCAGGTAGATGAGTTGTTAACTCAGGGTTTTATTTGTCAGAGTCTTTTTCATGGGAGCCACTAAGAACCATTACAGGGGTTCGTAGTTTTAGTATGGTATGAGAGAAAGTTCATTCAGGACTTTTTGAAGATTGTGATACTACTTACACACCTTATAAAGAAGGGTGTATAGTTTGCTTTAGGTACGGGGTGCCAGGAAGCCTTTAAGACTATTAAGGCTAGATAGACTACAATAACAATTTTGACTATTCTAAATAGTGATACGACATTTGTCATTTATGTGGACACGTCATTAGCAGGACTACGAGGTGTTTTGATGCAGACCCGGAGGGTATGGCTTATTTCGCGATAGTTTAGACGCATCGTGACAGATATACAGTACATCCATGCACAAGGAAAATGTACAAGGATCTGAAGAGGCATTTTTGGTGGAGTGGTATGCGCAGAGGGATTGCAGATTATGTGGCTATGTATTATACCTGCCAACAAATTGAGGTAGATCATCAGAGACATGCAGGAACCCTACAGCTTTTACCCATTCCTGAGTGGAAGTGGGCAGATATTTCCATGGATTTCATAGTGGGGTTGCCTAAGTCAAAGAAAGGAAATGATTCTATTTGGGTTATAGTGGACAGATTGACTAAGTCTACACATTTCTTACCAGTGAGGACGACTTATACGGCAGATATGTATGCGAGGATCTTCATTCGGGATATTGTTAGATTGCATGGAGTTTCGGAGATGATTGTATCAGATCGGGGCTCAGGCTTCACATCTCATTTTCGGAGGAGTTTCCAGGATGCTTTTGGCAATCAGTTGTCATTTAGCAGTGTTTTTCACCCCCAGACAGATGGTCAGACAGAGAGGGTGAATCAGATTTTAGAGGACATGCTGAGAGCGTGCATTATAGATTTTCAGGGTAGCTGGGAGGATCACATCCCACTGATTGAATTTTCATATAATAATAGTTATTCAGCTATCATCGGGATGGCACCGTATGAAGCTTTGTACGGGAGATCTTGCAGATCACCTATATGTTGAGCAGAACCAGAGGTTAGTTTATTGATTGGTCCAGAGTTAGTCAGACAGACCACAGAGAATGTGGCATTGATTCGAGAGAGCATTGTTACGGCGCAGAGTCGGCAAAAGAGCTATGCAGATCAGAGGAGACGACCTTTAGAGTTCCAGGTTGGAGACTCAGTTATGTTGAAAGTATCACCGATGAAGGGCGTTCAGCGATTCGGTAGACGGGGGAAGCTTGCCCCGAGATATGTTAGTCCTTTCAGGATCATCGAGCGCATTGGAGCTATTTCTTACAGGTTGGATCTTCCAACATCGATGTCGAGTATACACTATGTCTTTCATGTTTTGATGCTTAAGAAGCATCTGCGGGATGATGAGCAACAGAGAGTGATTGATTCACCATAGATTGAGATTCAGGATGACTTGACTACCGTAGAGATTTCAGTATGCATACTTGCTAGAGAGAATAAAAAGCTTAGGAATAAAGTCATTCCATTAGTGAAAGTTCAGTGGAACCGGTAAGGAGCCGAAGAGATTTCTTGGGAGCGCGAGGAGGATGTTCGTCGCGACTACCCACACATGTTTGGACATGTATGATGTTGATAAATTCTTAAGCTTATATGCTTTGATAGTAGTCTTTATCTATGTTGTTTAGTCACATTTATATTTATCTTTAACACTAGAATGGAGATATTGTCACCTGATCATTAATCATTTGAAACATATGGTATATACATGAGGGTTTCCTTGTTTGGATTATTTCGCTCGACGTACCAATTTCGTTTAATTAGGGATTTAGGGGAGAATGTTTGCATTCTAGGTTGTTAATTTTAAATATCATTGTGCTAATACTATGAGATAGGTGCAGAAGGAATTCTTAATATGAATTACACCTTCTTATTGTGTTTTCCTAGTTTTTAAGCTTTGAGATACGATAGTGGAATTTCGGGGACGAAATTCTTTTAAGGGGGGAAGAATGTAAAACCCCGTAAATTTGAATATTTTATGATAAATAATGATAAATATGTTATATAGTACAAATTAATACATTTTGATGTTTGGATATGATAAGAATTGATTTGAGATCAATTCAATGTATATTTGTGAAGATATGAGTGCAAATGCACAAAACATGCACAAATGCCAAAAGAGTGAAAATCTGGGAATAATAACTAGTTATGAGTTTTTATGTTTTGCACACCGATGAAGTTATAATTTGGAAAAGTGTAAAAGACCAAAGTTGTATATCTCTTCAGCAGATTTCTAACAAGTCTTAGATCACCTCATTACGAGTTCGGATGAGAAAGTTATAACCAAAATACCGAAGGGGTATTTTCCTAGTCAGACTAGGTTTCATGGTTCGGGTCTAACAGGTTTGTTTCGGATTTACCTCTATAAATACCTGTATTTTTTCACA
The DNA here is from genome assembly GCA_022839385.1 of Asparagus kiusianus. Classification (NCBI taxonomy): domain Eukaryota; kingdom Viridiplantae; phylum Streptophyta; class Magnoliopsida; order Asparagales; family Asparagaceae; genus Asparagus; species Asparagus kiusianus. The sequence goes on along the minus strand of BQKN01021402.1, from coordinate 29,600 downwards.
AAAATTCCTTTCCTTTATCATATCTAAGAACCCTAACAGCCACTAAATCCCCATAAACCATATTTTGAATTCTTGGAGAAGATTTGAGGCTTTCAAGTTGTGTTTTGTTGATTTTTGGCTTTTGGAGTGGAGATCTCCTTCGACGTTGCTTCTAACAAGTTTTTCCTTTAACCCCAGGTGAGTATCATCTCTACTAATCCCCCTCCTAGTTTTTAAAATATTTTTGAAGAGTTTTTAATAAGTTTTATAGAGCCTAATCAATTATTTTGTATTTAAAAAAATGGATCTTTTGTATATATGTATAAAGACTAGGTCTTTTCATCTTAAAGAGATTAAGCACGAATTTACAGAAGTATTTTAAGATCTAAAAATAATTTAAAATATTATTTATCTGAATTTAGATGTCTTATTCTTCTTTTTAAAGTTTCGTGCATGATTGAAGGTTTACATATGATTTCTTGTGCAAATAATCATGCTTGTTATGTTCTTCTGAAAATCTGCTGCACATATATACTATTAAACTAGAAATTTGAAATAACAAATGAAATCCAAATTGAACCAAACTAATTCCAATTGAAATATATGTGAATCTAGTTTTCAAAAAAGAAAACCATACCTAAATATAGTTTTCCTAGAGAAAGATATGTTCAATTTACTGATGATAGGTTCTGCAGAAAATCTGCTGCACAAATAAAATGTTTGACAGGAAATTAGAAATATCATATGAACTCCAAACTGAGCCAAATCAGTGGCAAATGATAGCTATGTGAGTCTAGTTTTTAAAACGAAGAACTATTCTTAAAAAAAGTTTGTCTAGAGAAATATATTCTCAATTTACTAATGATATATTCTGCAGAAAACTGCAGATGTGCTGATTTGAAATAAATTGATATATTACGTAAATGTTTCTTGAGTTTGGCTCTTGTTTGTTATTTTTGAGAGAGTTTCTCGATCTTGTACTGTTATATACAATACTTAAAAGTTGTTTAACAT